>LOEQ01007034.1:79123-90454 GCA_001685075.1 Bramus lutescens | reverse complement strand
AAGAGCTAGTTCCAGGGCAGGCTCCAAAGCCACAGAGAAACCCTGTCTCGAAAACCAGGAAAAAAAAATGATGAGCAATGATAATGAGGTTCATTCCAATCGCATCTTCTCATGCTTGGTACTAGAAGAAATGGTGACCTGGAGGTGTTTAAAAGCTGTCGTCTCAGTTCCTATCAATAGACTTTGGCTTGGACTTTCTAGCAGCTGGAACCCAGGCCTTCTGTCTAGAGCTGTCCTGTTTTATTTGCTCCCCCATGTATTCGGAGAGTAATGAGAGAAGCGTCAGTTACCCTTTGTGTTTCTAGTGTGTGTGAACATTGGCTAAATTTCCTGAGATGCCATGATCCTTATAACTCACTAACTCATTTAATGTTTACTAGCAAATACTTATCCAAGGCTTACTTGCCAGTCACTGGTTGATTCCCTGCTATCACTGTGCTTTGTGTGATCCTTTTTGCCCAGTAGTTTCTAAAATATTGTTTTAAAATACAGTACTTGTTTCATTAACTAAGTGTTTGTTTTCTTCAGAACATACAACTTCCTCTTCCGTGTCCAAGAAGCCCCGCTTAGACCAGATCCCCGCTGCCAACCTTGATGCCGATGACCCTCTCACAGATGTATGTGGTGGAGCTTTTGGGGTTTGGTTTGGTTTGGTTTGGTTTTTGTGTTTTTGTTTTGTTTTGTTTTTGCCTCCTAAGTGTTGGAAATGGACCACTGCCATTGGGCCTAGTTTTTGAAATTTTTTTTTAATATTTTGACTTTGTGAAGTGATCTATGTTTGTTTTTACCTACTGTTACCGAAATATATTGTTGATCTCAACTTTAAACTTAGTAATTGTCCAAAGTATTCTGTGTCAAAGACTTTTACTGCAGGTCTAGTTTGGAGGGTTGCGTTAAAGCAGTCTGTGAGAAAGAGCGTGCCCACCTGTGACTGAATTGAGTTGTGTCAAAGGTTAAGCTGCCTTACTGTAATGCACAGGACTCTCAGAGACTGAGTGCTGTAGGAGCAGCACCTTTGACCTTCTACCCAGTCGATATGATGCCCTTTTCAGACACATAATGCACATGGGCCCCTTAGTAAATAGAGAACGTGAACATTCAGTGGAACCCTGCAGCCTTTTTATGTTGTATGTAGCTCAGGCTGGCCTGGTAATCACAGCCTTCCAGTCTCATGCTTCAACCTCCTAAGTGCTGGGTTTACAAATGTTGTCTACCACACCTAACTCCCAACTTCACTTGGCCATTTTCTATATAACTGAACATAATGTGAGTGGCCTTTCTTAAGTATCTAATTGCATACATATGTCAGCAATCATTATTATATTATTATAATTTATGAGTTATTCTGATAAATAAGAAGCCTTACATTAAGTGAAATTCTGTTATTCAAAATATTTTCTTTTGAAATTTGAGCACCCTTAGTTGCTGATTTAGTCATTTTGCGCTATGTGAACTCTTTTAAAGTGAGACACTGTACACTGTACTGTTTCATTCTGAAGCATTACTTGTTTTGGAAATCCTTTTTTGCCTGGTGGTGATGGCACACACCTTTAATCCTAGCACTCAGGAGGCAGAGACAGGCAGATCTCTATGAGTTCAAGGCGAGGTTGGTCTATAAAGCAAGTTCCAAACGGCTGTCGCACAGAGCAACCCTGTCTTAACACCACCCCCCAAAAAATTCTTTTTGACCATCTAAATATGAAAGGTATTTTATCAAAGGTTGCCATTTTAGTTAGTATTTATAATTTTTTGTCGGGTTTTATTTATCATAATTTTTGTTGGTTGTTGGTTTTACTATGATATTTCGGTGTGTCCACTTTGTGTGAGAAGGTGAATGATGTGTCCCGGGCCTTGCTCTGTCGCAGGAGGACGATGAGGACTTTGAAGAGGAGAGCGATGACGATGACACTGCAGCTCTTCTGGCAGAGCTGGAGAAAATCAAGAAGGAAAGAGCTGAGGAACAGGCCAGGAAGGTAGTGCTTGATACTCAGTCTCTCCGCCACGCGTCCTAAACCAGAACCCTTAACTCTGCTGCTATCGTTTATTAGAAAGCAACGTGTCTAAATATTGTAACACCTATGGATCTATCTTTTTTCAATGGCATTCTAAGTCCTCTAATTATGTTGACAGTTCCTTTCAGATAGTTTACAAATGAGTAATGTTCACCTTTTAACACACAAGTGAGCTTTAGTCTTCTAATTAGAGGTAAGATTGTCTGTAGCACTGGTTCCCAACCTTCCTAATGCTGCCACCCTTTAATATAGTTCCTCGTGTTACAGTGACCCCAACCATAACTTTATTTCATTGTTACTTCATAACTGTAATGTTGCTGCTGTTAGGAATCACAATGTGAATATCTGTGTTTTCCGATGGTCTTAGGCGACCCCTTTGAAAGGGTTGTTAACCACCCTCCCTCCCCGAAGGGGTTGGACCCATTGGTTGAGAACCAGTGGTCTACAAAGATTTTCTCCCTGTCTCCTGCCTAATTTGGACATTGTATCTCAAAAACTGGATAGGCTTCATGCAACCCAGGGAAAGATAGCTAACTTATTTGAACATCCCCAGTTTCTTCATTTACTCTAATGGGAGAGAATAGTTTCCAAGTCAGAGAATTAGAGAGTAAAGCTAGGTCCCTGTGCTGAGAGCTCAGGAAGGTCCGCAGGGTTATGGCCAGCCTAGGCTACAGAGTAAGACAGCCTCAGGAAAATAGAGTGTACAGCAGAGCTCTGGAGTTCATAAAGCATTGCTGAGGAAATCAGGGTTTGTTCTGACGTTTTCATAGAGTTCCTTAATTTCAGCAGGATTAATCTCTTTTGATAAATGCAGAGAGACTGGAAAAGTCTGAGTCTGTTTCAGTAATCCTCATATGCAATGAAAGAAACTTTAATCTGCCTGGTGAGAATTGACGAATAAAGCTGGAGAGACTGCTCAATGATTAAGAGCACGGGCTGTTCCTGCAATAGACTGGTTTGATTCCCAGCACCTATGTGGTAGTTCATAACCATCTGAAACTCCAGTTCTGGGGATCTGACACTTCTTTCTGGCCTCCTTAGTCTCCAGGCGTGAGTGTGGTGTGTAGACAAATCTACAGGTGAAGCACCACGTGAAATGAAAATTAGAAGAGAAGAGGATTGCAGGTGAGAGAGGTAGACAGGTGCTGGCAGCCGCCGGGATGTAGGCAGATGACTGGATGTGGCAGCACAAATGACCTCTGGTCGGGCACATTGATGCTGTGGCTCATACCTGGAGAGCAAGCCTGGGCCTGTTGGGAGAAGAAGGTGATTGAATTTTATTTTGAACACAAAAAGCATCAAGTTAAAGGCCTCTGTTCCATATTCAACCAGAGCAGCACAGCTTTTGTGTGAACATTGGTGTAGAATTTTATTTCAGCCAGTGATAAAAGAAAGGTAGAATACTTGAGAGAAAGGCACTCACATGGACCAACACCAAGCACATAGGGAGGGAGACCAAAGTTCATGAAAGTCAGAAGGTCAAGGAAGACTTCAGAAAAAGAGGAGATGGGCCTTGGAGACTGTTCAAAGTCAGATTGGAAGAAAGTGTAACAGGTCTCATTAAATACAGTGTGGTATAGAGTGCATAATTCCTGTCAATTGTTTTTTAATTTTCAAGACAGTCATTTTCATTCCACTAGCGGCTCCTGTTCACAGTTTTCTGATTGACTCTTAGGGTAGACATCTTTTTAAAGTCTTAAGCGTTTTTGGAGTTAAGTGACAGCTTCACTTCTTTTTTCCCAGTCTCCTTTTCTTAGCTGCTTTTTGGAGGTGTTTTACAGTAGCATTTTCAAGCTAGTTAACCTGTGGTTGCAGATTCGTACACTTCTTGTAAGGACCAGACAGGAAGCATCCTCGTGTGGCTGGTCACCCAGCTGTGTCGCAGCGGCTCTACTGCGATCACAGTCCAGAAGTGGCCACAGTGCCTATAAATAAGGTGGCTATGTTCCCCAAAAATCTAACCTCAAGCCCAGGGTAGGGAGTGCAGATTTGATCCGCAGGCTGTCTGACCATTAGGCCACAAATCTGGCGTATGAGTAGGGAAGGGGTTGCCTTTTCTTCCCAGTGCTCTGTGTTAACTAAGTTTGTGTACATTATATGCTTACTCCTGGTTTTGTGACATCTTTAGAAAACATCTGTTTTTACCTGTGATTTTGCTAGATTCGAGGACAACTTTCAAGAGTCAGGTTTCTCCTTCCCTGATGTGGGAACTGAGGGTTGAGCTCAGGTTGCCAGGCTTATGACAAGCACCTTTACTGCTGAGTCATCTCAGTGGGTCCCTCCCCACCCCAATAAGCATGTGGTTTTTAGAAAGCTTTCTGGTCTTAATTGTAATAAATCTTGACTTTAAGGTCTCTGCAGTGACCTAAAAGGTTTCCCCCACAAGTGCCATTCTCTCACCTGCCAGTTACTTGTCCTGGTAAAAATGAAACCTGTCATTCACATTTGCATATTAAAATGTAGTACCAGGAAGCTGTGTGGAAAACTAGGTTCACTTTAGAGTGACTTGTAGAGAGGCTCGTTCTTATCTGTTAGGTCATCTGTTTCTGTCATCCCCAAAGCACAGCAAAGTAGGTTTAAGTTAACAGATAGCTACGAAAGTTACAGGTAAGAATTTTAGAAATTTTGCATTTCTGTTTCTTAAAATAGGGTAATCTGAATCTGAAGAAATTAATGCTAAAATAAAAGTGAGAAAAATAATCTAGATATGGTGGCTCATACCTGTAATCCCAGCACTCAAGTAGCTAAGGCAGGAAAATCACAGGTTGAAGACCAAACTCAGCAAGTAATGAAAGCTTGTGTCTTTAAAACAAAATGGAGCATGGGTGAGATGGCTCAGCAGGAACCCACATGCTGAGAAAACAGATTCCTGCAAGTTTTCTCCTGACCGCCATCGTACTGTGGTGCCCATATACATGCATGCACATTAAATAAATATAAAAATGCTTTCTAAAAATACAGAGTTGTAACTATAAAGAAAATATATAAAGGTATAATAGATCACTAACAGTAAAACATAAGAACAAAAGGTGTTTTATCTAAATTAATAGATGTACATGTTATATTTTGCATGATACTTTGTCTTGTCCTGATCAATTCTAGAGATGAAAGCTTATACTGTTAGTAATATAAAATTAAATTCAAACTTAAATTAACATTAAGTATGTTGTCTGTAGCCCTTTAAAAAGGGAGGTGATAGCCTTGCTAAACTGTTCTTTGATAATATGTTCTTAAATTATAAATATTTATTAATATTCTCTTAAACTTAATCTGATTGTAACTAAATAAAACATTTACATCTGTGTCTCAGCTTCTCACAGTTTAGAGAGACTAATGACTATGTTGACAAGTTTGAGATATTTATAATGAAAATTGCAAAGTATTTACTTTTTATAAATAAGATTTTTCTGGTGTTTATCAAGAACCAAAGAGGAGTGAGTCGGTTGGTAAAGTACATTCTTACCATGTACCAAGCCCTGGGTCCCATCCCTAGCACCAAGAAGCTGGGCATGGGTGTGCACACCTGTCCTGCACTCAGGAGGTGGATCACAAGGTCAAGGTTGTCCTCTGGTACCTAGCAAGTTCCATGCCAGCTTGGGCTACAGGATGGATAACCTGTCTCCAAAAAGAGAAAGGAAGTAAGGAGAAAGAAAACTGTCTTCTCTCCCTGTACGATCTGACAGATGTTCATCTGTGAACTAATCTAAGACAGCTGACCTGGAGTTAGTAACTGTGTGTCTTCCTCCATCATTGACAGGAACAAGAACAAAAAGCAGAAGAAGAGAGAATTCGCATGGAAAATATTCTGAGTGGAAACCCTCTCCTTAATCTCACTGGCCCATCCCAGCCTCAGGCCAACTTCAAGGTTAAAAGAAGGTACTAAAAGTAGTGGGTTGGCTAGGTGGTTGGGGTGCATGCAGCATGCGTTTAATCCAAGCAGGAGGCAGAGAGAGGCGGATTTCTGTGAGTTTGAGGCTAGCTTGGCCTACAGAGTGAGTTCCAGAACATCCAGGACTGCACAAACTCTGTCTTGAAAAACCCATGGGGGGTGGGGGTGGGGGATGATTAATGGGTTGAGCTACATGTATGGTCCATGATTTGTGTTATATAAGGCTTCTGAGACACCACCCCACACTTCCTTTTTCTAACCTCAGTCAGATTTTAGAATAAAAGGAACAGGGTGGCATCTTTTTAATGCATACATAATAAATCTTTGCTTTGACCTTAGCTATAAAACCTGTATGTGAGATAGGAGTGGAAGGGTCCTCAAGACCACCCCTCCTAGTACAATTCTAAGATTCGGGGGGCTTGTCATGGCCTTATTGTTGGTTGATATTTTAAGGTATACCCAGATCATACAATTGTGAATCTTCCACAGGTATACATCCAGGTCATAAGTGGAAAGACATAGGCTTTCTGAACTCTTATTTCCTGAAAAGGTCACCAAACAGTGAAACTGAAAGTTTAGACTCGATGCTCCAGATTATTGAGACTTGTCCTGCAGGAACTTGTACTTGGTGGAAGTCAAGTTAGTTGTGCACTGTAGGCACAGTGATGGTGAGGGATGATGCAGGTCCAGTGCTGCAGGCACAGTGATGGTCAGAGATGAGGCAGATCCAGTGCTGCAGGCACAGTGATGCTGAGGGATGAGGCAGGTCCAATGCTGCAGGCACAGTGATGGTGAGGGATGAGGCAGGTCCAGTGCTGCAGGCACAGTGATGGTGAGGGATGAGGCAGGTCCAGTGCTACAGGCACAGTGATGGTGAGGGATGAGGTAGGTCCAGTGCTGCAGGCACAGTGATGGTGAGGAATGATGCAGGTCCAGTGCTGCAGGCACAGTGATGGTGAGGGATGAGGCAGGTCCAGTGCTGGCCAAGGCTAAGCTTAGAGGCAGGCTCGTGAATGACCTCTGTACTGTATGTGCAGGAGGGCACTAGAGGTCTGAAGGGTGTATGATGTGATGGCAATAAGGATGCATAAGAAAGTAGAGCATTTGCAGGAGCTATGGTGTGTGTGTGTGTGTGTGTGTCAGGGAGGGCGGGGAGGATATGTTCTCTGTGTCAGGGGATGAGGAGTCCTGTTGCCTTTCCTTCCTTCTCTCTCCCCTGCTGTTGTCACAGTGTTCCTTCTGCTCATGCACAGAGCTCTGTCTTCCAAGCTCACTTCTCATCCCAGCACCATGGTTCTTTTAAAGTCACAGTGATAGCTGCCTTTTTCTAAACTCGTTGGCTTCTTTACTCGATCACAGTGAAAGTGCGGTGACATAAAGCTAAAAATTTAACAGATTCTTGAAGACAACAGTACAGTCAAGGGCAGGTTTGCTGGCAACTAGCTGTTTATCGGAGACCAGACTTCAAGCATTTGACCTGCAGTTGCAAGGCAGGAATGAGGAGGAGTGTGGCTTATGCCAAGCATGAGAAAGGAAACTTGTTTCAGGCATGGGAGATCTGGAGTGGTCTGTACTTCTCTGAGTCCATCTAGCCTATGTGTTTCTACAGTTGGCTCAGGTTGGTAGTAATGCATCTGGGAGTTGTCAGCATGGGCAGAAGGAAGTGAGAATTGTATCGGTACCTGGAGTAGTGTGCAGTAAAAGTTCATAGTAAATGCTTAATAATAGTATTTGAATTTAAAATCCTAGGCTAAGCCTAGCCAGAGAGGAGGACAGCCAGTACATTGGCATTAGTGCTGTGGAAGCGACAAGTGTTGGTCTAGGGATATTGAATACTGCTGTGAGTGCAAGGGGACCGTGCACTGTTTCTTAGCAACATGGGGGCCAAAACTCTTTGGGAATGAGTTAAGAGGAAAAACACTATCAATTGCATATTGAATATGAAGCAGTCTGGCTTATTCTTCCCTTTGTGGATGCAGGAGCAAACATCCCAGTTACACCAAGCTGCTCAGTTTCTCATATGCATTAGTGCATATAGTCTGTGCTTGTTTTCCTTGTACAGTTAGTTTCTCCTGGTGAACATGCAGCATTACACACAAGCACATTATGTAGGCTGTTTTTTCTGCGTATTTGTGCGTGTCTTTGTCATATGTAAGGGTTTATGTTTTATATGGGAGGTGCTGCTCTGTAGTTAAGCACTCTACTTCCATAGCACCAACCCATGGGTGTGTTTACTGCTTTCTGAAATCCAACCAAATTCTACTCTGAGCATTTCAGCAGATATTTCTTCAGTATTATTAGAGACTTGGGCCAGTCTGTGAATATTAATATTCCTGTCATTCCCACTTTTGTTGCATTATGATGTATGATCAGCATGATGGGTATAGTTGATTAGAAGTATGTACAAAACCTTACAAAGCACCAGTAAACAGATCACTTACTGTCTAGTGATGTCTGGGTCAGCACTGTGGTCCTGCCTTTTGCTTTTAGACCTGAAAAATATCACACCTTTCCCTGAGCACAGTATGTATGTCTGCTTCCACCAGAGGAGTGGTGTGTGCTCTGAGTATGGGTGCCCTCCCACCACAGGCACACTTGTTCATTTGCTGTCTGTGGCAGCTTGTTAGAGTGTCTGTGCTGATCCAGCTTTACAGCCTCCGTGGTTTTCTTGTCTACTGATGGAGTTGTAAGGGATTTATTTTCTTTTCTCCCCTTTAGGTGGGACGATGACGTCGTTTTTAAGAACTGTGCAAAAGGAATAGATGATCAGAAGAAAGACAAAAGATTTGTAAACGACACACTGCGATCTGAGTTTCACAAGAAGTTCATGGAGAAATATATTAAGTAGTACAGTTTTATGTGCTTAATTAAAGTCTGAAATGTTAAGGATCAGTTTGACTTTGAGGGTTTTGTTCTTTCCAGTTTTAACTTTCTCAATTTCTTTCCCCTAGTATTGTATTTTATCTGATAACAGATTTAGGAATGGCTCTAACCAGTTTCCAGTCTCTTAAATGTTTCCAGTGTCATTTTCTTTTTAATATGGGGAGTAGGGAATCTGCTTGGAATAAATATTTTTAACCTAAGTAAACCATTGTCCCCAACTTTATGGTATAATTTGTGCAGCTTATAAAAAGTTGCATAATTTCTTTTCAAAATGAAAAGTACCTTTGTATGTTGTTTTTATTGCATTAAAATTTTCCTTTATCTCACATTGATTTGAGGTCTGTTGGTAGATGACAGTGCTGTGGTTTGTAAATGTGGAGGAGGGTAAGGGGGACTCCACTTCAGAGAACATGTCACCATTAGTCAGTCACCTGGTGTGGTCCAGACACACCTGCCATGACAGTCCTGCAAACAATGATGTGCGTTCCCAGGACAGTGTTTGCATTCATATATGTCCTTTGGTGCTTGTCCCTGAGATGAACAGTTTCACATCAGTACAAAGCAACTCTTTGAATGGCTTATTACTATGGAACGTATTTCTGTGTGAAGCCAGGGGGAGAAATAATGGTATAAAAAGCATTATTTGAGATATAGCTTTAAATATGCCACTTTGATAGAAAATTTGGGACCACAAATTGAATTTTTCACAATGGAAACCTTTTTTTTTTTTTTTAAATGTTATTTTGCTGTGTAGGTTCACTTCAAAACTGCATTCCTGTTCTCAGCTCTCAAGTACTGGAGTTTACAGTGTCAGCCACCAGGCGCAGCTCAGACTCTTCAGAAACAGTTGTTGTTTGGGGATGTGAGTTAATTTATTGATAATTTTACTCATTGGTTAATAGGGTTTGTTTCTCTTGCAGAGGGCATTCAGTTCCTGTAACAACAATCTCAGGGGATCTCATACCCTCTTCTGGCCTGCATACACTACACACAGGCACATACAGAAAAAGATGCAAATTCATCCAGTGTAGGGTTGACACAGATGTATGTTGCCTGAATTGAGAATAAATCTGGGAAGGGAGCTAGGTCTTTATCCCGCAGCATCCTTTGCCGTCTTTGTAAATGGTCGGTCTCCTTTTCCCTATTGATAGTAAGGCTGTGGTTGTCTTCCTAGCCCTGTTCATGAACAGCACTCCTTCAGAGCCTCCACCACTCTAGAACATTCTAGCTCCAGAACCGTTTTCATGTAAGCTCTTTTAGGAATTTCTCATCTCATTTTGCAGAATGCACTGTTCTCTCCTGGCCTGGGTCTCAGCGCTGTAAGGGGGAAGAAGGATATCTGCCAGGTTTCCTCTCCCTCTTCCTATGATCAAATGCCTTCCCTTCTCACAAAGGAGGGAGGTGATAGAGGTGGTTAGCTAATCAGAAGCAGTGGCTCAGAGCACACCAAGTCAGCAAGTGTCATAGCCTGAGGCAGGTGGAGG
The DNA here is from genome assembly GCA_001685075.1 of Bramus lutescens. Lineage (NCBI taxonomy): Eukaryota > Metazoa > Chordata > Mammalia > Rodentia > Cricetidae > Bramus > Bramus lutescens. Next base: position 80,186 of record LOEQ01007034.1, on the reverse strand, counting down.
AAGGTTCTGTGTCACTCTAAGATTTCCTCAGCACTCCCAGTCCTGGGCCTCTTCCTAAAGGTTGTTAAATAAGCACTGGCGGCCGAGTCTCTCCTTGAATCATGACTTCTGAGAAGGGAAAAGGAAAGCTGCCAGTGACGTTGACTGCCACAGGCCCTGCAGACACCCAAGTCCCATCCAGGCCATATCATATCGCCTGGCTAAGCCCTCAGTGAATAACCACCAGTGGAAGATGAGTGAAAATAATCCCACTCACTAGCTATAGAAAATGTAAACCACATAGGCATAACTTTAACAAAAACGTGCTGGAACTCCGGAGAAAACTCCTAACACTGCCATGGTACACTAAAAAAGACCTTCCTAAGTGGGAGGACTCAATAGTTTAAAGTTAGTTCCACAACCAAGAGAAATCACAATTCCAGTAGATTCACACCTTTGAAAAGTATTGAAGCTGGGGGCTAGACAGATGGCTCAGTGGTTGAGAGCACTGGCTGTTCTCTTGAGTTCAATTCCCAGCAACTACATGGTGGCTCACAAGATCTGGCGCCCTCTTCTGGCCTGCAGGCATACATACATAACAGACTATTATATACTTAATAAATAACTTTTAAAAAAAAGTATTGAAGCCAGGCATGGTGGTGCACACCTTTTATCCCAGCAGTTGGGAGGCAGAGGCAGGTGGATCTTTGTGAGTTTGAGGACAGTCTATAAAGCAAATTCCAGGATAGCCAGGGCTATTACATAGAGAAACCCTGTCTCAAAACATCCCCCCAAAAAATATCTGATCAAATTATTTTAAATTTCCCATTAGAACAAATTTGTGAAAGTGCAGTATGTCCTTAATTCCAAAGGCAGGTAGGATCTCTGAGTTCTAGGCCAGTCTGGTCTGTATATTGAGTCCCAAGTCAGTTGGGGCTACATAGTGAGACCATCTTTAAAAAAAAAAAAGTTTATAAGAATGTGTCCAGAGAAATATCTAACAGGAAGCAATAATAAGAATTTTACCTACGGGGCTGGAGAGATGGCTCATCGGTTAAGAGCATTGCCTGCTCTTCCAAAGGTC
>LOEQ01007034.1:47988-59814 GCA_001685075.1 Bramus lutescens | reverse complement strand
TCCTGCAGCAGCAACGTCTCCCATTCTGCAGCTGCTTTTCCTATTCTGCAGCTTCTTCTCCCATCCTGTGGTTCTTTGTCGCTGGTCCCAGATCTGACAAACCCTCCTCTACCATCCCCACTCTTTCATCTCTTCAAGGCACCGTGGCTATACTTTTAAAAGTATATTCTCAGTTTTAAAGGATATGTCTTGAAATAGGGGAATAAAATGATGTGGCAGCTGGGCCTTGCTTCAAAACAATAGGCGAAAGAAAAATGGAGGAAGATCTTTCCAGGAACTCTTGTTGGTGATGGGTTTCTCTTTCATTGTCCAGCCTTGCTGAGGTGTAGGGCTCTGCTGCCTCTACTTCATGTCCTGGACCATCTACTCTCCACCTGTGAGGAGGCAGATATTCTTAGGAAGCTTCCTTTCCTCCGGACATTCTTTGAAGCCCTACAATCTGCTAATAGGGCTATCCGCTTCCAGCACTCGGATACACACTGTCCTCACCTCCCAACCTACCCTTCACACAGAGGCCACAAACGATGTCCTAAACATCCTTAAATGCATCTTCAGACCAAGATGATCAAATGCAAACTCTTTGTCGAGGCCCATGACCCTGCAAGGCTCTGCCCCTTCTGCCTTTCCACTCCCATCTCTGCACCTTTGCCTTACTGTTTATTCTAGCTCAGCCTCTTTCTGGCCCCGCCCCCACTCACCTGCATCCTCCAAGCTTCCAAACCAACTGCTTCCCATTATATACCTGTAATGGTCTTCACTGTCACCATGGAAACCTACCTGTAGAGTGTGTCCGAATGTTTCCAGAGATATTTGATTGAGAAGGAAAGACTCTGAATGTGCGTGACACTCTCCCCTTCTGACGGAATAAAAAGGAGATTTGGCACTTCGACTTACCAGAACCGTCCACATTGCCCTAGTGTCCAGGCATGAAGTATGAAAGAATGAAGGGGCCATGGAGACATGCACCAGAGCCCCAGAAAGCTGCTGTAGCTAGGCAGTGTGTGGCAGGTTGAGACTCCCTGTGAGGAAGCCATGAGAGGCCATTGCATGGAGCTAGGTGGTGGAAGTCGCAGGATGCATCAATGTCAGGACTGTGGGACATCTGGAGCCAGCCTAAGAAAGAGTTCATGTGCTGCGGACAGAACTGAGAGCCAAGACCACCTATGCCCATTAGAGTAGGATTGTTCCATCATGAGGTCCAGATGCCAGACATGGGGCTGTGACATTTGGTGTCTGCCCAGCTGGATTTTGGTCTTGCTTTACTCTGGTCTTTGCTTACTATTCTCCCATCCCTCTTTTGGGGATGGGGCTGTTTGTTCTGTGCCATTGAATAAAGAAACTAGGTGATTTGCTTTTTTTTTTAACTTGGGCTCAAATTAGACATTTAAACAGTGTTGGGTCTGTGAAGGAGTATGAAGATTGACTGAACACATTTTGCATTACAAGATGAAGGTGAGCCTTTAAAGGCCAGAGACCGGATGTGATGACCCAGGTGATGTGCTTCAGTGTCTAGATGACAGTGGAACTGTGATGGTTAATTTTGTCATTTTGGCTCTATTTAGAATCACCATGGATCCAACCCTTTGGGTGTGTCCGTGAGGATGGTTTTAGGTGAATATGGGTGTCATCGTTCTGTCAGCTGGGTCCTGGACTAAATAAAAAGGAAGCTGAGTTCATCTCCCTGTCTCTTGACTGCAGATACAATGTGACCAGCCACCTAGTGCTCTGCCACTGTGACTTCTCTGCAATGGTAGACTCTACCCTTGATCCACAAGCCCCAAAGACCCTTCCTTCCTTATGGTGCTTTGCCAGGCATTGTTGCAACAAGAGAGGCAACCAATGCACTGTCATCCTGCCTCCTTGCCTGGGAATTTGCTTTTCAAGTATTGACTTAGACACTTTTGCACTCTAGAAGCCTCCGTCTGAGGCAGCCACACTGCTGTCCCCTTCAAGAGGGACCTATCTGACTGAGATGCTTCCTGATCTTCAGCTCCACACCAGAAACAGGGAGGTGGCCATCTGTTCTGGGCTGACTAGAAAACCCACAGCTTGCACTGCTCACCAGAACCCACACTTGTTTGCCCAAGGCTTTGATAGGATCACTGTCTGCTTCTCTTTTTTCCATTACTGACTCCCCCACCCCAACTCACCTCCCAAACTCTCGCAGCATCTACTTCCCAAAAGACCAATTGGAAGGGGATCCTCACGGCATCTACTTCTATGGTGTGTGTGCGTGCGCGTGCGTGCGTGCTTGTGTGCGTGTGTGCGTGCGTGCGTGTGTGTGTGTGTGTTCTAGCTAGGCTCCCAGGTTCTGTACTCAATTCCATCCCCTCCTGAGGCACAATCTGAACCCCTGCTGATCCTGTGTGGTTGATGTGTCTCATTTTGGTATGTTAAAGATCAGGATCCAGCCAACTCTTGACATCCAGTATATAATTGAGGTTGAATTCACTAGCAGATCTTCAGTGAGCCAGGGCTGGAAGTCATTGTTTAGAGTAGTCACAATGAATGAACACACCATCTCATTTTCCTCTTTTTTTTCCCCTGCCAAGTTTGACCTGAGAAGTCACGGTTCATGAAATGAGTGCAGCCAGTCTAGGAGACATAAAAGGTCTTAGAGAGACAGCATCATGTTTAACAGGATCATGCTACCATGAGGTGGGCACAAGACAGGCTGTGTAGGCTAGGAGTGGGGTAAGCCATGTAGGTAAGGGAGGCTGTGAAGGCCTGGGAAACGCCATGGAGTAGAACATACAGGTGTGGAGTGGGCACTGCAGGGATGAGACGGGCAGTGTCGGTGCTGGGCAGTGGCATAGACATGAGGCAGGTGGTCAGTAAATAACTTTGTTATCTGGCCAAGACATTTGGAGACATACGTCTGAAGGGAGATTAAGACACTGGGAGCCTTAAAAATTTGCTTCATAAAGATTTATGTATATGTGTACGTGTGCATGTGTGTGTGTTTATCTGTGCGGTGCCTGTGGAGGCCAAAGGATGATGCTGTATCCCCTGCAGTTGGAGCTGGAGGTATCAGGGACCACACTGTGGTCTGCAATAACAGCAGTGCTCTTAACCGATGAGCTTTCTCTCCAGCTCTGAAAATGTTGTTAAAATTGGCATCCAGGATGGAAACTGGTCATCTGGGGACAGAGAGTATATACAGTAAGCTTTCCGGTATTCGTGTCCTTTGATGCCCAAGGGCCTCTCTGTGACTACTTTAGATCCGTTTTCCATCAGTAATTTGCACCCAGAGACTCCTAGGATGATCTCTTTACAAGAACAGAGACTAGGAAGTCAGCTCATTTTCCGTCTTTGTCCAGTTCCTCTTGCTATGTCACTGTTCTCCAGCATGCAGACTTACCCGATTTCTGCAGAGAAAACGTAATACTGAAGACAATGAGCACGTCTTCAGTCCTCAGCCAGACCCCGCCTCTCCTGAGGATGTGAGCGGCCCCAGAATCAACTATCTTCAGTCAGACATGAAAGCTGAAACTCGGCACTAAGTCATGTAAAGGTTACAGAAAGATCAAAGTTTGATTCAGGCTCCCTCTGCCCCCATAGTCGCAGGTTGAGATCCCAGGGAATGGGACAGTCATTTCCCTGTTTGGCCACTAAGGGGCGCCACCAGCAGCCCAGCAAGAGCTCTGACAGGTGTTCCATTTCCTGGGTGTCAAGACTACCTAACACTGTTAAAACGCCAAAAGGTAGAGCAGATAGCTATCTTCTATTTTCCCTCGACTTAAGGAATGTTAGTCGCACACAAGCTTCTCAAAGTTCATTATAAAAGCAATGCTTTTGATTTTTCTAATAAAGACTTTATTCACTATTTTGCATTTAGCTCATCACGAGAAGGAAGTTCCAAGAACGGAAAGTACTCTAACAACACATATTTATTTGGGAAAGAAATTAACACAAAGAAGCCTGTCAACCCGTGTCGCGTGTCACTCATTTTGTGACCAACCACTTGGTGGAACGGCTTTGCTCTAGACTCTCGGTGCCCAGGGGACACACAGGAATGGTCCCTCCTTTCTGCACAGCAGAGCTGTGGCAGTCTCTGGAAGTGCTGCCCCTGCCGTGCGGCAAATCCACGGGCTCTACAGGGTGCTATGTGACTGCGGTGTCTTCACGTGTAGGGAACCATGTTCGTAGATGCAAGTTTGCTGAGGGTTTCTAAGGGTGCCAGAATCAAAGCCTTCAGCATCCCTCTGTCTCTGAACAGGCGTGACACCCACACTCAACACTGCCACGTGAACCTGGAGACCCCCGTGCCAGCCTTGCCATTCTTACCTTGTCCCCGCGTACCAGCCTCCTCCTTTATGTTTATTTGTTTGCTTATCTGTTTTTTGAGACAGGGTCTTTCTCTGTAGCGCTGACTGTCCTAGACAGATTGGCCTCGGACTCACGGAGATCCACCCGCCACTACCTCCCAAGTGCTCAGGTTACTGGCAGATGCCACCACGCCCAGCACCAGCCTTCCTGGAAGCAGCTTGAGGTTTAATATCTGTCAGGAGTGGAGCATCGTGAAGACCTTGGTGCCGTGCTCTCGCTCTGGCTGGGACTGAGCATCTTTATCTCATCAGATCACTTATTGTGATGGAATGTAGCCCAGAACTGTTTTCTGGAAAGATCTATTTTGATGTTTCTTTCATTTCTAAAAATTTGCTTTTTATTATTAATTTTATGTGTATGGGTGTTTTCCCACATGTGTGTTTATGTACCCTGTTTCTCAGTGCCTGAGGAAGCCAGAAGAAGGCACTGGATCACCTGGAGCTGGAGTTACAGACAGTTGTGAGCTGCCATGTGGACACTGGGAATCCAACCTAGGTCCTCTGGAACAGCAACAAGTGCTCTTGACTGCTGAGCCATCTCTGCAGTCCCTAAATGGTTGTTGTTAATTTTAGGCTTATGGATGGTTGGCCTGAATGCATGTCTGTGCACCATATGTGCTCAGTGCTCATAGAGACTGGAAGAGGGAGTCGGGGAGTCTGGAGCTACAGACCTCTGTAAGCCACCATGTGAGTGCTGGGAATCCAAGCAGTGTTCTCTGCAAGAACAGCAAGTACTCTTGAGCCATCTCTCCAGCCCCTACTTTGATTTTTCAAAAGGAGCTTGAATTAATAAAGGCTTTTAATTTTTGACTCTGCCTCTATGGTGTTTTAACATCTTATATGAAGGAGACCTACCAGGTAGAGGTCTACCCGTGTAGAAAACCTCCATAGTTTCCCCCGTTCTTTCTTATCCCCTTCTCTCTCTATGAGAGAGCAGGCAGGAACCGATGGGAGAGTTAGGATGAGCTCGCTGGTTCCCTTGTCCTTTAAGCTAGAATTGACATCTTTCTAATTCAGGGTGAAGGGAAATCTGGAAGTCACCAGGGGACTTCCATTTGCATCATCTCTCAGCAGGCAGAGCTCTTCTCCTTCAGCTTGAGTACCATTTCTTTCCTGATTTTTGGTCCAAATCTTGTGAGCAATGGGATCCAGAGCGGGATGTGGGAGTCACGTGGGGCAGGAGGTAAGAGGAAGATGTGAAGGGAAAAGGATGTTGTCTCCATTCTAATGGAACTGCCTAGGAGAGCCCAGTGGCTTGCCCAAGACCACTCAGCTAGTGAGCAGCCTGTGTGGCATAGCACGACCATGTTTGGTGAGCAGATCACACACTGCCCAAGTGCAAATGGTGACATGGACCTAACTGCTCCCTAGGTGTGTATGCAGGTGGTTTGGCAGCAAGCTACAGCCAAGTGTCTGGAAGGAAGAGTGTTCTTTTCTAATTTTCAGTAGCTATCGGGAACTTTGGATTGTTCCAGAAGCTCATTGTGTTTAGAAGCAACCTCTTCAACACATTTGTACAGGCTAATTCAGAGTTGCCTAAGCACCTCTGACTCTGAGCCAGGTAGGGACAGAGGTCAGAGGTCAGAGAACAAGAAAGAAGAATCAGCTCCACCCTCACCGCCTGGACGCCAGCCCTGAGGTCTCTTGCTTTTCTTGAACCTGAGTCCCCTCATCGCAAATGGAAGAGGGCACTCTGTTGGAAATGTTGGGATTTCCAGGAAGCTTAGCAACCATATTGGTCTTGGCTGTCAGGTCAGAGGTCAAAGATCAGAGACTGCGTCCAGAGAGCTGAGCTGGAGCTCTCTGAGGGGGTGACAGCTGGAGCAGAGCAGCTTAGCAGTCCTGGTTGTCCATGGCAACCCAGGACCAGTAAGCAGCATTCTCTCCAGGCCAGTCTAGGCATGGCCCCTGCATTCTGTGCATGGTTGCTGAGCACCTCAGCAAGTTCCCACTAAGCACTTCAAGGAATACAAGTTCCCAACTACCCTTTCCTGGGGCATCCCTCAAGCTTGCATTTGAGGGGTGAGGTAGCATCTCCCTGGGAACAAAAGTCAAATGTCACGGCTTACTATGGAGGAGGTGGATTCTTGGCTTGGGGTTAAGTGGTTCTGTCTGTGAATATTGTTTAACATGTTCCTGGGTTCTCTTAAAAAATAACCATGGGTATCTTTAGTTAGTTCCAAACCGGTTGCAATGCTCAATCGCTGTCTCTTTTCAGTCTGACCCGCACCACTATGTCTCTCTTAATGCAACAACAGTTTTACCAAATTAGAGAACGTTAGGTATGCTTCTTGGCAGACACACAATGATTTACATGCGTCTTACTTCGTGCTTACATTTGAATGTGTGCGTGCTTGTGTTTATATGCACATGATTTGAGTAGATGGGAAGAGATGGAAGTCACCGAAAAACCTACTAGTTTATACTATTAGTATGTGTTAATTAAAAATCGTTTGAAGTAGTTTGGTGTGATGACTCATGAGTGTTTGCTATCCCGACACTTGGGAGGCCGAAGCCAAGGAAGACTGCCATGAACTTGGAACTAACCTGGCCTACACAACAAGCTCCTAACCAGCTTGCACTACAAAGTTAGACTTTGTCTCAACATAGAAAAAGAGATAGGAAAAGGAGAGAGAAAGGAAGAAAAATAGGATGGATATTTTTAAAAAGAAGGGATGTTAACTTTATCCCCACATTAATAGAAGAGCTAGAGAGGCTAGGTAGTCTAAATGCGCTCTGCATTGAGGAATTTAGAATTTAGGACTGCTACCTCTGTGGAGCCATCTGCTACTCCGGAAAGGCCACTGCAATTGCGGCTCTTCGTGAGTGTTTTATTGTTTATAACACATTCATACTTCATTTTATTATGTTAGAATGTCAAGAGAGTAGTCATTCCAATTTTCTTTGTAGATTTCTGCAGATTCTGGGAAGGGTGTGCAGCCACTTGGTTATCTTTGGTATCTAAATTTCCCCATGTTACGCGGACATAGTTGACTTTAATTATCAACTTGACACAACCTAGATTCATCTGGGAAGGGAATCTTGGTGAAGAATTCTCCACATTGGTTTGGCCTGTGGAGGACTGGGAGCTCACCAAACTGGAAGTTGGAATTCCATGAGCTTATTTTGAGATCCGACAGTGAGTGAATTAGTGTGTAGAAAGTAGTTGCTGTAGTGAGAAGCAATGAATTTCACTAACCTAAGAAAGCAGAGACCTTCAACTTGCTGAGATGCCAAGGAAGACAGAAGGAACATGGGAGGAGATCTAAAGGAATTAAAAATGTCCACCAAAGACTTAGTGATAAACTACTACCAATAAATTTATCCACAGGCTGTGAAAGGGCTCAGTTGGTAGCGAGCTTATTGTGGAAGCCTGATGACCTGAGTTCAGATTACCAGAACCCATATAAAAGTAGAATTCAGTAATGCACGCATCTGTGATCACATTAACTCCACAGGGAAATGGGAGATGGAGGCAGGATACTCTCTAGACACTAGCCCAATGGTGACCATCAAGAGACCCTCAGTCAAATGAGATGGAAGTGGGGACTAACACCTGAGGTGACCTCCATGAGCACAAACACATGAAGGTACACACACACACACACACACACACACACACACTCCATATTTCCTCCTTTATTCAGCATCTTGCTTCATGCATCTTCTTGTCTTACTGTGTTATATAGTATGGCTGCTTACGCTCATCACTTAATGATATGATTAACCAGTCCCATTAGGGCACTATGTTGTCACTCTGCTTTATGGAGAAAGGAATAAACACCACTCAGAAATACAGACACTAGGACTTAGGAGGTCCTCTTTAGGCAGGGTGTTTTTATCTGTGTCTAGGATAATTTTATTATGGCTAGGAGCATATATCTTACATTGCTGAAGCTGTTATTTGGAATTTGAAGTCATCAATTGGATGGTGCTGAAAGCAGAATAGCTGAAGGAATGACCTGTGGTGGATACAATGCACGGTACCCAGTGTTGTATTTCTTCTTCCTGAAACTATAGAGCATGAAAGCTGAAATACATTTTCTGGGCTTCTGTGAATACAGGAATCTGGGTGTACCTTCTGTTGCATCAGTTAGACTCACACATGACCAAGCAAGGCAGGGCACCTCTTTGCTCTTTGGCTTTAACCTTGAAGGCCTGCTTCTCCATCCCCACACTGCAGCTTGTTTACAGAACTGCCTCAGTTCTCGTGGCAACATCCCAAGCCCCCACTTTGTTCATTTAATCATGCTGTTTATATATCTTTTTTCTATGATTTCTTTCATTGTCTGGGTCATGCTGTCCTCTGCTGATTCAAATGTTTACATTTTGTCTCTGGTTCCTTTGGAGGTAAAAACTTACCTTATGGAAAACACTATGTGAGATTGGACTGCTTATTCAAAATTTTTACTGCTCCAGGCTATAGAGCCTGATTATAACTGGTCTTCCTCTACTGGGGTGGAACATACTTCTTATGCCAGAGTATGAATAAAATGATGAAGGTCCTGACCAAGAAGAAGCTTTTAGAACTTGTTTTCATACAGCCATGAGAAAAGTGAACTAGCTAGGTCTCAGGTCGAGCTTCTCCTTTGCTTAGTGTCTCAGGAAGAAGACATACAGAGAAGAATATCAGCACATGTACAACTGCCTAATAATTATATAGAGAAGCAAGCCTTTCTCAGTGGACTCATGCTGAAGTTCGATGATTTTTATCACAGTGTACTGTAGCAAAGCTGACTGATGTGTCAATTCCTTACTTACTCCCCAGACTCATTCACTGGTTTCTAGCTCTGTCTCTCTATCTCTATTTATGGATAGACAGATGAGTAGGTAGATAGATGGATGGATGCATGGATAGATGAGCAGTCACAAGTCTAGGGTTGCATGTAAATCTCTGTGTAACTGAGGATGAGGATGACCTTGACGTCTGTTCCTCCTGCCTTAACCTCCTGAGTACTGGGGCTATAAATATGCTCCACCATAACAGGGTTTTATTTAATACTGGTGATTGAACCAGGACCTCCTGCATGCTAGACTTGGCCCTGTGGTAGATAATTTTCTCATATTGGATTATGATATACCTGGGATAAAAAGTATATCCTTGGCTATTTCTGTAAGGATATTTCAGAGATGATTGGATAATGAGAGCTTGGGCATAATGTGGTATTTAATTCCTTCATGGATTCTTGGTGCATTGTTGGGAGGTAGTGGCAAGTAGGAGGCGCTCAAGAGTAGGAGATGGGGGCCCAAGTGAGGAACTAGGTCACAGAGAACATGCAACTGGGAGTGAAAGGGGCGCTGTTTTGTCCTGGCACCTTTCCATGGTCCATTTTTTCTGCTTTCTGTGACACAAACAGCTTTATTTTACTTCATGTCTGTGGTGATGTGACCTGATTGGCACTGCCCTTTGTCTGCTTTGTTGTATCTGGTGTTCCTTGTAATTGGTCCAGAAACAAGAGAGTTGGCCTCGATGGAATCAAGCCTCTGATAGTGTGAGCTACTCCTCCCTTTATTCTGTTTATGTCAGGCATTATGTCACAGAAATATAGGTTCAATCATCAAATATTATAATATATAATAGTATATATTATATATTATAGAAAGTCTATATATACATTTTTAAAGAAAATGCAGCTTTTCTGCTGAAAATCACTGTTTTCTTTTACTTCACTGAACCTAGTAATACTAGCTGCTCCAAAGTCATTGCCTGATGCTTCTAACACATTAGGCTCTTGAGTTTCGCTTCTTTTGATTAGTTTTTTTCCTTTGAGAGTATGTCTGAAGCAGTTTTGGGATGTATCTTAGAAATCGTTTTTGGGCTTCTGGGCTTTGTTATAATCTTCAGGAAAGTGCTAATGCTTTTGTTTAGTAGGAGATTAAGTTACTCAGACATGAACTCTGTTTTGCTTATTTAGATAACTAGTTAAATCTTATTCAGCTCTTCCAGAAGAAATTGACTGAAACTCTCCTACTTTCTGTTCTTCTACCCAAGCCACTTGCATTCTGCCTTCATGTTGTTCAAACTAAAGTAGGACTTAGTCAGAAGTTTCAGGGGCTGGTACACAGGTAGTGGCTCTCTCCCTCTCTCTTTTTTGAAAACTTTCTCACTTTCCAGTTGCCTTTTGACACCATTTCTTTAGTTCCTCATGAACCTTTAGGAGATGGAGCCTCACTGGGGGAAGTGGGCCATTAGGACTGGGTCTTAAGGTTTATAGCCTTGGCCTGTTCCTTATCCTATCTTTGCTTTCTCAGACGTTGGGGTAAGGAGTCCCCTTTACAAGTTGTTCCTGCTGTCATGCCTACAACAATGGACTATGTTCCCTTAAACCATGAGCCAGGTAAATATTGTCTTTCAAGTTACTTTTTTCAGGCAATTTGATCACAGCAAAAAGCAACTAATACACTGTAATAAAGCTGAGTATATAAATAAGCACATTAAGAGTATACTGATAGATATTAAATCCAGAACAATTTAAAACAGACTTGATCTTTCTAATACTTTTGGTTTAGTGTACAACTTTTCTTCTTGTGATGATACATGATGATAGAATGTCCCAATGATGAAATGAAGGTGGGTGGTAGACATGGCAGTATAGCAGTAGGCTACTATGTGAGGGCTTCTTGAACATATGGATTGAAGCAATGATATTAAAAGTTTGTCTGAAAATGGACATGGTAACTAAGTGACTATCCAGTTATTTGACTCTTATCTTGTATAGGAAGAAGGTAGCATGAGATTCTATCAGCTAGTCAGGATGGCAAGCCCTTTAAAATGTATCCTTTTTGGAATTTTCCAGGTAATTACTTCAGAATGGCTAAGTACAGCTGACTGAAACTATGGAGGTATGAGATCCCAGATTTGGGAGAACTATTGTAGACAATTAAAAGGTTTATATATGCCTGATGCTTTTAAGGATTATGTGTATATGCTTGCCCATTCATAGCTCATCATATCACCATCCCAAAGGACACTTATTTCCTCATTTAGATTTGAATAATCTAATAAGCAGCCTTTGACAAGCAGGTGGGTAACACACCTATAGATAGTGATTTTTGTATCATGACTGACAGTGTCTATAACTTGAAAATGTTAGTTGTCAGTTCATGATGAAAGATGGAACTGAGAATGTTTATATGTTTGTGAATTTTTCATGGAGTACATCAGATAAATCTAGAAAGACATTTGACCTCATATTTTTATATGCCATTGGTGTTTTAAATTTTTTAGCAATAAATTTCTATTCTATTTTTAAAAGTATTGATTGATGACTATCTCTATTTCTTCAGCAGTTATAGGTCTGTTTAATTTACTTATCTGGTCTTGATTTAATTTTGATAAGTAATATTTATCCAGAAAGTTGTCCATTTATTTTAAGCTTTCCAATTTTGTGGAGTACAGGTTTTCAAAATGTGACCTGATGATTCTCTGAATTTCCTCTGTGTCTGTTATGTCCCCTTTTTCATTTCTGATTTTGTTAATTTGGGTATTCTCTCTCTG
>LOEQ01007034.1:6445-20060 GCA_001685075.1 Bramus lutescens | reverse complement strand
GTTTCATGGCAGGACCTCTTAAAAGAGCTGCAAGGTTTTACAGCTAAAGCTAAGCCAAGAAGCCTCTCTTAAATGAGAGCGCTTGCTTCTAGCAAGCAGAGCAGACCCAAAAAAATTGCTGCTACCAAGAAATCATGCTTTATTTTTTTCTGTCTAGAATTACTTCCCGATTTCTTTCAGGCTTTATGTGGATACAGTCATCCACATGTTGGCACCATTTGTAACATGAGGGCCTACTTGTTGGGGTTTCTGTCCTGCCTGGTTCCCATAGCCGTTTAGGTCCCAAAGAAATCACACAGAGAGTCTGCATTAGTAATAAACTGATTGGCCCATTAGCTCAGGCTTCGTATTAGCTCTTATAACTTATATTAGTATATTATTCTAGTATATGTTAGCCACATGGCTCAGTACCTTTTTCAGTGGGGTAGGTCACATCCTGCTTCTTCGGTGTCTGGACAGGAATCTGCTTTAGCTTCTTCAGAAGAGCAGCTTAATAGATAACAAAAGCAATCACTATTTCCACAGTGATTTCTTAAGTACTTCCAGAAAACAGTTCCATTCTAAAGTTTAACCACAGTGAATTTACTAATTTTTCCTCTACAGTATTCTTCCTGGGTTGTCTTCTATTCACATGGTGGAGAATATTAATGTCTTCAGTAAGGAAGTTCTTTGTTGTTGAATATTTATTGAGAATACTATCTTTTTCATTTAAATAAATACATAAAGATAGTTTAGGAGTATCTATAAAGGTTCTAAAATATTTGTCACTATTTTTGTGAAACTTCATGAAACATTAGGATTAGAGGCATTTCTCTAGCTCCAAGGGTTGTCTTCAAGGTCTGTGAGTGCCTTGCTAATGACAGTGGCTTCCTGCTGTGTTGACTGGAGGGAATGGTGCAGGCTTGATGCTAAGTGGTGTGCTATCTTTGCTCTTACTAACACTGACAGAGATGTGCTTTGTAGCTATTTTTGTCTGTTGTTGGATTAATAAAAGTAAAGTAGGGCAGAAGCTTGATTTTGAACTGTTTTGATCTACTTGTCGGATCTTACTAATTAAAAACAGAATTGGTTGGAAATGTAATCTTTTCAGTTAAAAATAAAATTTGCCTCTATTGTCACCATTTTTCCATAAAGCAGTGGTTCTCTGCTTCTGGAACAATACTCTCAAAGATATTTACGATTCATAACAATAACAAAATTTCAATTATGAAGTAGCAACAAACTAATTTTATGGTTGGGGTCACTACAACATGAGGAATTGTATTAAAGGGTTACTGCATTAGGAAGGCTGAGAACCACTTGGCGTAAAGACTTCTTTCATTTTCTTAGGATACTATATATGCCTTGAGTAATAAGTGGTTGGCTCAAGCTTGGGCATAATGAGGACCAGAGTGTTCATTTGTATATAAAATATTTGTTAGTCTTATTAGTTCAACTTAATTTTAGATCAGTTTAGAGTTGAAGAAAAACTGCACACTGTTTTCCCTCTTAGGTCACATGTGGTTTCTCGTGTTGTTATTGTCTTATGTTATTAGTATGGTGTGTGTCACATGTAGTGGACCAATACTTATTCCAGTTACTAAGGTAGCCTTTGATTCAGATCTCCTTAGTTTATCCCAGTGTCCTCTCTTACCCAGATCATTTGACAGTGTCTCTCAGGCATCCCAACTGTCACAGTTCAAAGACTCTGTTTGCAAGAATGACCAGATGTTCTCTAGAATATATACCATTTTAGTTATTGTTAAACTGGGGTTCCAGGTTTTGGAAAGCCCTCAGAGATGAAGTACTGTATCCTCAGCCTTGACAGGGTTCTGTCCTGTCACCTTGCTCATCACCATGTGCACCGTATTGATTGAGGTGCTGAGTTTATTCCGTGTATAATACTGTCTCCTTATACCTAGTCTTCAGAAAGAAATTGTTGCGTACAACCCTGTATGCAACAGGGTTTTTGCAGCCTAACGAGTGGCCCAACAAACCTCTCCACTGACGCAATAATCCAAATCAGACCAAATCAAACTGAATTAGAAAAATCCCAGGTTTAATGGATGCCAGCGCTTCCAGGTGGCCCTCAGGCGCCCTGGGGAGGAAGACTCAAAAACCACGGAGAGGGGAAGGGAGAACCAGACGATCAAGTGTTGGTTCTCTGGGAGGCAGTTTAAATAGCCTGTGGAAGTGGTCTTGAATCTCCCTGGGCAGTAGGGGTCACCATTTGGCGTTTTTTTCAGGGGTAAAGTCTGGACTGCAGCAACTCCCAGGGGAGGCGGGCTTGGTGTGGAGCTTCCAACCACATATGCCAGACTCCTTGAATAAAGGGGTATCGGGGCTGGGGTGACACTTTCAACCAAACATCCCAGACTTTTTGGATAAGGGTGTTAGAGGCTGAGGTGATGCTTCCAACCAAACAACCCCATCATTGAGACCTGACCCAGGGCAAAACATCTACATAGAGTTTTTGGTATTATTTATGGGAGATGTATTTCTCTGCCCTCCTTTGTTGAGTTAGTTACCTAGTCATTTACTTCATTATGGGTCTTAATATTAGTGAACACCTTATAGTGACCAGTGCTCTCACTGTGGAAGCTGCCACTGGGAAGATATTTCTGTAAGGTCCCACACCATTGGTGATGTTTGAAAGTTTACTTTTTGCATTGTGAGGTGCTCTTCTATACTGTGCCCTGGTTGTAGCACTATAATCTATTTTTCCAGAAGCTCCTGTTTTCTTTTCATCTTTGATTTATTCTTTGCTATGTAAACAATGGATCTTGGTTATATCTGCTCTTAACTACCTGCTGCCATTACCCCTACCACCTCAGTCAGCTGTCCTCCTCACTTCCTGTTCCCTCCTCTACCTTCCCCTCACTTGCTCTGGTGGCTTGTTCTTACACAGGTACCCATAGCTGCAGTGAGTTTACCAGTGTAATGGCCACCACATATCCAAAAAACGCTTTCCAGAGTTTTCCTTTCCATCCTTTGGCTCTTGCATTGTTTCTGTCTCTTCTTCTGTGGTGTTCCCTGAGTGCTCTCTCTCCTCCCACCGTATTTGTCTCTGAAGGATTAGGCGATGCATGACTGGCAGAATGGGGATACAGATACCTATTTAGGGCTAAGCACTCAATAGTCACTTATTCTCAGCATTCATTACTGACCACTATAGAGAATAGCATCTCTGGCCAAGAGGGCGGCAATGGCACTCATGTACAGCAAATATTTTAGGGGTCATCTGACATGACAGTATGACCATGATTCTGTGTCTGTTTCTGGATCAGGATTTAATTTAATACCTTTTTTCCAATAAGGTGGGAAGGAAAGGGTTTATTTAGCTTACACTTCCACATTGCTCTTAATTGTTGAGGAAATCAGGACAGAAACTCAGACATGGCAGGAACCTGGAGGCAGGAGCTGATTAAGATGTCATGGAGTGGTGCTACTTCCTGGCTTGCTCCCCTGGCTTACTCAGCCTGCTTTCTGAGCACCACCAGCCCAGGACCACCAGCTCAAGAATGGCACCACCCACAGTGGGCTGGACCTTCCCCCATTGATCACTAATTTGAGAAAACACCTTCCAGCTGGATTTCATGGAGGCATTTTCTCAACGAAGGCTCCTTCCTCTCTAGTGACACAAAACCAGCCAGCGCGGGCTATTTATCAGTATGACTTAAAAATTCTCTAAATAGTAAATGTACACAAGGATCTGCCTTTGTCCGTTGTAAATGCACTCTGCACCCTTGGCATGATTCATTTGGAAGGGGAGTGGGCTTTGGACTTCCCTGCTGGTTTCATGGAACCTAGACTGTTGTTTTAGCTTTGACTTTGAATAAGTTAACCACCTGTTGGACCTATATTTCCTCACCAGTGAAATGGGGATACAAAACTTGCTTTATTTTTTGGTGTTTTTAGGATTCATTGTGAAAATATGCAGTTTTTGATATGAATGTAAGATCTTATGATTCTTAGGCAATCAGGAAATACTTTTAGAAAAATGGCATTCATAATGTATGTGGCATTATTACAGTTTTTATAATTTGATTTAAAGTAGTGTAATAAGATTATAACTTCAAATAAAAGCAAACAGTCTGAATGAAATTTGAATGAAAAAAATAGCCTTTGAATAAAAACTGTTTCCTTCTTGCACACCCCTGTCTAGGTCCTGAGGGAGTCAAACAAATTAGCAGAAATGGAGGAACCAAGCCTGCTTCCAGGAGAAAACATTAAAGACATGGGTCTGTAATGGTATTTTAAAATTGTCTCTTTTGACTATGCACAGCTACTCACTCTCCTGTAGCTCCCAGCCTGTGTGCTGCAAATCCAGATCCAAAGTTGTTGGGAGTGTTCCTGTCTGACTGTTCAGAAATAGGCAAATTTATGTTATTCTTTTTAGATTGTTGCTAAATTCTGTGAAGAAAAGTTTAGTTATTTTGAATTACTGCATTCAGATACTGGGTTGTCTAGCTAAACACATTGGACAAGCAATTTTTATTGAAGTACAGCCTCTCATTTGCTACTTTTTATAATTTTCTTCCTTGGATAAACTCAGGTTAATTTTTGAATGAAGTCTTTCATGTCCATTGTAGAACAGGCATTGTGTTTAGAAATGGTTTGCTCCCCAGTGCAATGCTCATAATTTAAATTTGTACTGGGAATGAGCAGAAAAACTGTATTTTTGTGCTCTCGTTTTGTTATGCTTGCTCACAAAAATATTCCTAGATTTTGAGGAGTAGTAGTACATCAGGAGGGTGAAGAAAGCACTCTCTTTTCTAAAGTAAGCACCATCTCCCATACTATGATCAATCATACTCTTTTTAGAGGAAATGCTTCTTTTTCCTTGAGTGTCACTTCTAGTGTAAAACAGGCATGCCAGAGTGAGGACGTTCCCTCAGATGGACTGATGGTAACTGCCAGCTTAGCTTCTTAGCATTGCTTGCCCTTAGGATTTTGACACTGAGTAATTTCCTCCATCTTTGTTCCTCTCAGCCATGTCTATGACTAAGCTTGATCCGATGATCTACTATTGAGTTTACATATATATCTCATGGGATGCTAAGTAATGAGAGTAGTAATCATAGTGATCCTTATAATAATATTGTGGGAAAGACATTAGCTGGCTCAGCATAGGGGCCTTCCTAGCTAATAAAACCACAGCTCACCAATGATGGTTTCTTTGCTGTTGAGCCCAGTGCTGGTGCTACTTCCACTAAAGTGTGTGGTCTTAACAAGAAAATCTTTTACTATCAGCGTGCCCTGGGACTTCATCCACAATGGATTTCCTTCTTTTCAGTTGGTTATATTCACTTAGTAGATTTACCCACATATATGGGTTAATGACTACAAAGACATGTGTTTCAACCTGAGTCTCCACCCTTCTGTGTGTGAACATGTGCCTCTGTCTCTGTTTGAGCCGGGCTTAGCTGTCCCATGCATCCCTCCCTATTCCAAATATTAGCCTCAGCCTCATTCTTTATCTCACCCTCAGGGACTGCTGTCTCTGCTTCTGCTCTTTTCCCTGAACTGTCCTCCTGGTTACCACATGTAGAGTTAGAGTATACGGAAGCAGAGTTGACTTGGACATCGTGAATAATGATAAAGAGGTCTGGATGTGAGTCATTAGCACATGGATGTCTGCTGAAAAGAGGAAGGAGTTGAAAGCTATGTGCAGAGAGCTTTGATGAGCACTGCCACATGGTTCTGTGAGAGGAGAGCTGGGCAGAAGTATGGTGTAGAACACCCTGGGGAGCCAAACTGAATACTTGCCTTAACTTGAGTCTACTCTGTGCTTTGTGCGGGGCTGGCTACCAGTGTCTCCTGCTACATGAGTGCTGCTTTGTTAACTCCCACCCCATCCCTCTGCTTTCCATTGCAAAGACTCTTGTGTCTGCATGTCTGTACTGCTTGAGTGCTTCTCTGACCCTGTGGCTGAGTGGACTTGTCCTTCTCAGCATTACTTCTTGGATTTTGTTTGTTTGTTTGTTTGTTTTTAAACATGATCTTTCTACATGGCTGTCCTAGGAGAATTCACTGTGTACACCAGGCTAGCCTCAAATTCATGGAAATCTGCCTGCCTTTGCCTCCCTAGTGCTAGCATTAAAGACTTATGCCACCATGCCCTGCTTTTTTCTGTGTTATTTAAACAGGCTCATTGCCCTCTTCATGTTGGATCTTTTAAAGTATCTATTAGGAAGTCTTCCCTTGGTCTCTAAAAGTTTAAGATAAGGAGATCCAGGGCACCTCAGTACCAGTTGGCAGCATCATTGTTGCCAAATTTAAAGAATACCTAACATAACTTAAAAATGTTTAGAATCATCTTCACACAGTTTTTCAAAACATAAATTTACTAAAAAAAAATAAGTCAAAAGGTTGACAAATGTGCATGTCTTCATATTAAAACACCTTGGATTTTACATTGACTTAATATAAATCTGTGGTCTCTGTGTTTTCCTTAGTAAAATTGAGGACTGGTGAGGGGGCTCAGTGTATAAAGGTCCTTGCTGCAAAAACTGACAACGTGAGTTCAGTCCTTACCAACCACATGGTATAAATAGAGTTCATACTTCTGCAGCTTGTTCTCTGACCTCTACATACGTGCTGTGGCCATGGCATAAACACACCCATATACACATACAGATAAAGAAATGCAATAAAAAGCAAAAATGGTAGTGGAAGCATTAAGTGAATACTGTAGGGATTAATAGTCTCAGAGTATTATGGTCTGGTATTCCCACACTTCAGTTATTTAGCCTTTAATGTAGGGGTAAGACGCTGAGCAACAGTGCTGTTACTGGGTCAGCTTTGTGAAGAGGCATCCTGACACGTCAGAACTGGATCCAAACCAGAGTGCTTCTACACTTTAAGTTCTGTGGGACCATTGCTGGCTGGTTCTACCCTTTACTCTGTTCAGGGTGCTAGTCAGAGTCTCCTTCCTCCCTGGTGTGAACCTGCTAAAACTCTCTCTCAGTGCCTGTAGTGAGAGAGCATGTAGAACAGCGTAGACTGGTGTTGGCAATGTGGCATTGCTGTAGACCTCTGTGTTTGCATAGTCCTAACAACTTTGGGAACACACACAATGCATCTTTTCTGCTTATCACAAGAAGGGCATCGGTGGTGACTCTAGGAGAAGAATTCTGACTGCTTTTCCTGCGTAGGAAACGGGTTCTGATGGCACCCAGAACCTTTTCAGTGGCACTAATAAAGCTTTCTTAGGTTACAAAATCTATCTTTATATAGTGGTGGGTTTATGTGATTTTAAAAATTTCCCTATAATGAAACATGCATTGGAAATTCATTAAGAAAATGTAGCTGACACTTCTGGTGGAGCTGTTAGAAGTTTAGAGACAGTTGCTGAAAGACTGCTCTCATTTCAGATCCCATGTAAAGTGGTCAGCCTTTCAAATTGACTAATATGGAGCAAGTCAGGAAGCTTCAGTGTCTTACAGAGTGTGTAGGTCCATGTCGCCGCCAGAGCACCCTGCGGAAGCTTGTAGAAGGTTTTGGTTCTGCAGAATTGTCCTGCATTTTCTGGGGGGGGATAATCTGATGTTTTGCTCTAATAGTGGCATGGAGAGAATCTTTAATATTTTAAGATTAAAAGAAAATCCCTGTACTGGGCATTATAAAGCCTGCCATGGTAAATATATTTTGAGCTAGGGGTTGCACTTACCATGTTTAATCAGGTAGTACATGTTTTTAGAACTATAATGTCATATAGTGCCATCATTTAGCATTTAATAAAACATTGATTATGTTTATTTCTAAAATTTGATGTCAGTTACTTGGTCAGGAATATACTATTTTCTTTTTAAAATATTTTATTCCAAATTGGCCCAGAGAGCTGACTCGGTGGCTGTGAGCACTTGCTGCTCTGGTGGAAGACTGGATTTGATTCCCAGCACCGTCTGGGCATCAGTCTGGCACTCACACAGTGCTCTTACAACACATAAAAATAACATTCAAAAAAATGTTACTCTGCTGGCAGTCTTTTAATGCCTCAGACGTATAGTCAGCTCAGTACTTTCATGTGTATATTGTGGTCTTTTTTTTTTTTTTTGAGAGAATTAGTGCAAACTGAACTTTGGCTCAGAAGACAAAGTGGTAGGTGAAAGTGGCCTAGAAGCTGGGAGGTGAGTGTTGTCTCTGTGTTCATACATTGACCGTCTCTCTGCCACTCCAGCCTGTGGCTTGCTTTATTCAGTAGGGACAGCAAACAATCTTCGCTCCTACTTTTGCTGTCTCAGGAGAGGCCCTTTCTGCCTTTCTGTTTATTCTGCAGTTCTTGGATTAAGGCAAAGCTGGAAGCATGGATTAGGCTTCAGGAGGTTTTTTAAATTATTTATTCTGTGATTTATTTTGTCATAATTAGGCAAGCATTAAGATTGATTTTATAAAATGTACAAGCTGTTTTTAATAGCACATGGCGTCAAGTAAACTATGGCTATTCTGTCTTTTCAGCCAAAGATGTGACTTACATATGTCCTTTCACTGGTGCCGTACGAGGAACGCTGACTGTCACAAATTACAGATTATATTTTAAGAGCATGGAACGGGTGAGGCTTCCTCGGGTTGGCTTTTGCCTGTACATTTGTGTGGTATTTGGGATGAGTTTGCTCAGTTGTGATTTAATTTTTATTATTGAGACAAAGTCTTAACTATGTAATCATAGCTATCCTATGTAGACCAGGCTATGTTGAAAGATCTGCCTCCTCAGCCTACAAGTGCTGGGTCTAAAGGTGTGCCCTGCCACACCCAGTTCATTTCTGGGTGATTCTTGATTCACAAGTTTCTGGTTAAGATTTTTAACATTTTTGGGGTGATGAGTGTTGGAGATTGATTGAACCCAGTGTCCTGTTCTGTTCCTGTTATTCAAGCACTTTACAATTTTTTAGAAGTTGTGTGTTTTCTTTTCATCTTGTAGGACCCCCCTTTTGTTCTAGATGCTTCTCTTGGAGTAATAAGTAGAGTAGAAAAAATTGGTGGTGCATCTAGCCGAGGTGAAAACTCTTATGGCCTGGAGACTGTGTGCAAGGTAAATGCTACAGTTACTGGAGTGGTTGTATTTGCTTTGTAAAACTATTAAACAGAACCTATACTTGGAAACTGGTATGAGTAGACCTCATACTAGAAATTTTCTAGTAGTAGCAAATGCTGTTTGTTAATCATGAACATGACAGACACTTAATACCAGGACCTAATCATCACCAGTGCCCACCTCATTCATTCATTCATTCATTTTGGTTTTTGCTTTGCTTTGTTTTCCTGAGACAGGGAAAAACAAACATATCTCTGTGTAGCCTCAACTGTCCTGGAACTTGCTCTCTAGACCAGGCTGGCCTCAAACTCAGAGATCTGCCTACCAGGCATGCTCCAGCACTACCTGGCTTGTCCATATCCCAATTTCAGACCACATCACTTATGTCTTGTTCTCTCAGTGCCCTAAGTAAGAGAAACAGTGTATGTATCGTCCAGAACGCTTGTGTATGTTCATCTTAGAAGTTTGTTGAATCAGATGTTAAAATTAGTGACTCAGTGACTGGCATTTTCTTCATGGTGTCAGAAGAGCTCCAGGAGTGTATTGCTGTTGTCTGTTTGCACAGTACGTTGTTCTTGTCATTTCTCTTCAGCAGTAAAGGTACATAAAGTGAGACAGTGTGAAAGAGGCTGACATCGAGATCTTAGCGTTTTAGAAATGTTTTTCTGTGGACCTATAACATTATAGTTGGGTCTCTGCTGGAGAGAGGTTAACCTTTACTAGTCAGAGTTTACTGGAGGACACAAGATCTCAACTTCAGTGTACACATGTATTTTCACAGAATGCTTTGGCTCAGATTTGCAGTAAGCTATTTTATTTGTATTGAAAGCACACTTTGTAGTGTCTCTTCATGGTATTTCATAATTATTTGGTGTGTGCTGTGCCAGGAACAGATGGGCATTCTTGTGTCTTTCTGATGTCAGAATTTTGAATAGCAGCAAATTCACATTTTCAGGTTTTGGCAGCAGTGTGCCTTACAATCCTAACTACCCTTGTAGCCTAGCCAGTCTTAATTGCGGAAATGAACTCTCAGGTCACACAGTAAATGTTTCTATATATTGTTTGGCATATATGTGGGTTATAGAATGAACACATGCTAAAGAGGCTGTGGTGGAATTCAGGAGGTTTCAGAAGTAGACTGAGAGAGTCTGTGTCCATAAGGAGACCAGTGCTGGAGGGAACAAGCTGCCACTGGGGTGAGGGCCAGCCAGGGCAGGAAGTAGGTCTGAAGCAAGGAATGCGCAGTAAGATTCAGATGGGAGAACACACAGGCAGTCAGGAATTTGAGTAGGTTAGCCCAGCCAGAGCTCCAGGAACAGTTGGGGACTTCTCAGTTCTTGCCACACCAGGTTTCAGATGATGTGGAAGCCATGGGGTCCAAGTGAGGGAACTGTATCTTTTTCATAGTCTGCGCTGTCTGCTAAGTTCTTGGCCTTGGTTTCCCTAATAAGATTTTAATATACTCTTATATAGTATGCCCTTACAATCTCAATCCACCCCGGTAAACTTACAGGGTAGCTCTCTTTTTCTAAGGAATAAATCTTTTGTCAGTCTGTATTAGGTGGCTGCCATTTCTAGGTCCTCTTGGGGGTTGCAGTCACCTTCCTCTTAATGGAGTCTGAAATTGCTTGTAAAATGGAGTCTTTAGGGAAAAGCTCAGGATTAAAAACAAACAAAACTATTTTGTTATTAATATATTACTAATCCTATATTGTATAATTGTATATTGTATAATATGGGATCACATGGAATAGGGCACAACCTGATCTCAATGGTAATGAGACTGTAACATAGTAAATTCAACTTCTGCCTAGGTTAAATAAAATAAAAATGAATACTTCTGAAACATTTTAAATCTCAAAATTTTTAATAAATGCTATGAGAGAGTGTAAACTAGACTACGAATGTCATTCTGCATGAGCCTGGGAAATAGCTGAGGACACGTGCAGAAAGAGTCCCTGAGATCAAAGTGTAGAGCTGGGTCTGGGCCAAGACAGCTATTAAGAATGTCCCTGAAGTACAAGTAGTAGTTCAGGCAGTTTGGTCCTGTCTGCCTAGCAGAGGAGACATAAAGTGAGCCCTAGGAAACAGTAATAAATAAGAAAATGGTCTCCACACGTGATGGAAATGTAATAACAGCTGATTGTGGTTTTTATTTTTAAAACTTAGGTTCTGGGAATTGTACTGAGGTCCTTGTGCTTGTCAGGCAAACATCTTATCTACTGAGCCATCTCTCTTGCCTAGGACAGGACAGATGTTGGTAGTGTGTACTCATCAGAACTCACGTCATTTACTTCCCCTTTGGCCCTGTCGAGCCTAGGAGCACAGGTCTAGACTCTGCCATGTAGTAGAGTACTTTGTGTTTCTTCTCTCAGTGAACCAGTGCATCCTATATGTAGAGCCTCACTTTTACCCAACATTTCCAAGTAATCTTATTTGCTCATTTAAAAAGGAACACAGTGATTTAATTGGATACTGTATCTTTTCTAGGATATCAGGAATTTACGATTTGCTCATAAACCAGAGGGGCGAACAAGAAGATCCATATTTGAGAATCTAATGAAATATGCATTTCCTGTATCTAACAGCTTGGTAATTGTTTTTTTTTTCTGATCTGTATTGTAATTATTAATGTGAACAAACTTAACTAGGTTGTCCATTTCCTCCCCTTTGTGTTCCTGCTTTGGCATTTAGCCTCTCTATTTCAGTAATGACATCCTATAATTATGTTGATTTGAGGGGAGGGGGAAAACTGGAGATTAAACCCAGGGCTTTGCACATGCTAATAAGCAAGTGTGGTACCACAGAGTGGTTTTGTTTATTTATGTGTCTTTATTTGAGACAGGTTGTGAAGTTGCACAGGCTGGGTACTCCTGCCTCAGGTCCAGGAGGCCTAGGTTATAGCCTGTGCCACCATCTCAGCTGTCTTGTTAGGGTTTCTGTTGCTGTCAAGAGACTCCATGACTGCACAGCTCTTATAAAGGAAAACATTTCATTGTGGTAGCTTACAGTTTTAGATGTTCAGTCCATTATCGTTTTAGCAGGAAGCAAGACAGCATGCAGGCAGATGTGCTGTTAGAGAAGGGGCTAAGAGTTCTTACATCTTTACTCACAGGCAACAGGAAGTGGTCTGTGTAGCTGGGTGTGGCTTGAGCATATATGAGACCTCAAGGACCGCCTCTGCAGTGACGCACTTCCTCCAACAAGACCACACCTCCTAATAGTGCCTCTTCCTTTGGAGCCCATTTTCTTTCAAACCACCACATCAGCTTATATAATATTTTTCTTTAGGATGTCTCTGTGATTAAAAGCTTTATGTAGTCTTCATTAGGGTTTGAAGCTAATGAATTTGGGGCAGGTACTAGTCCAACAGTATTGTGACAGTGCTAGGTTCCCTCATCTACATGAGAGAATTTTACCTCATGGCCACCAAATTCTTTCTCATATGAGAGCCAGGATAGGTAAGACAAGGACTCTATTATTCCAGTATTGGGGTTAATAACTGGATTTCTCACTTCAGTTGCAATTTATTTCTTAAACACCATAGTTTTTTCTAGTTACATATTTAAAATGCTTGCATGCTAAAGTGTGAAAAAGTTCCTTTGTGTATTAGAACATAGAGTCACTCAGCTGCTGCTGCCTGCTGTTGGACCAGTCATTTCTGTTGGACAGTTTGTTGTTTGAGATGTTGTTTATTACTTAGAATTAAACCTGCAAAAACTACCAAAATATTTAAAGGAAATAGATCAGCATTTGGTAAATTTCATGAGCGGGTCTTTCAGCATTTCCGTACTTTTTAAAGCATATAAAAATATTTAGTATTGTAAACAATAATTTTAATCATAAAACTCCAACTATTTAAAAAGGGGCAATGTTAAATACTCTTGCAGATAAGTAAATAAAACAAATAATTATAGACCTTTAAGGACATATTTCTGATTACTTTCTTAAATATCTCTTTAAAAAGCTGTTAACTGTTTATTTTGTAGCCTCTTTTTGCTTTTGAGTATAAAGAAGTATTTCCTGAAAATGGGTGGAAACTGTATGACCCCCTTCTAGAGTATAGAAGGCAGGTACGTGCTTTTGTATTCCAGCTTTTGTGTTCTATTATTATTTTCATTACAAGCAGTAGGTCAAAATAAGATGTTCTTTCACTATCTCTTCCTTTTGGTGTAAGTGAAGGTTGGCCCTGGTCTTCTTGGCTTCTTTTCCTTTCCTTTGAGTTGCTTCCCAGAATACACTAATGATCTATGAATCCTTACTTACCTAGGAGTTGATAAGTATCACTTTGTCTAAAAAAATGTTTGCTCAGTATAAAGATGAAAATGGAATCAATATGTATAAAATTTAATGTTCTTATATGCCCTAATATTATTCACTCAGTTTTTTTTTAGGCATCCTATAATTTAATTATGAAAAATATTAATTGTACTGCTTCTAATTTAGCTCTGCAAGATTCTGGGTTTTACTCTTTACAGACGATTGAGTAACACTTTTCTTTGGGCTAAGGGCAGTATTGACTTACTTTGGTCAGTGCCCATATATTTTAACTTCAGTGTGTGTGTGTGTGTGTGTGTGTGTGTGTGTGTGTGTGTGTGT
>LOEQ01007033.1:98158-122004 GCA_001685075.1 Bramus lutescens | reverse complement strand
CTCTTCTATCAGGTTCATTGTGTTCAGATTAATGTTGAGGTCTTTAATCCATTTGGAAGAATTCAGTGTTGACATTAGCTAGATGAATAAGTGATGTCATATTACAGAAATTAGGAAGCTGGGAGTAGGAAATATTTTGTTTATAGTGCCAGTAAATGGACCTTTTGTGTAAAAAAGTGCTTCCACCAAACCTGAGGACCTGAACTCTCTCAATAGCTATCAGACAGTGGGACAATAGAATTGAGTCCTATGAATTGTCCTCTGATGTGCACATGTGTGCTCTGACATGTGCAGCTGATGTAATATCCTCTAATTAAATGTAGTTTGACAACAAAAGTCATAATGAAGTGGAAGGGGAAAAGCCCAGAGGCCTTCAACTCTATACAAATAACTATAGGAAACTAAGGAAACTGAAAGTGGGAGGATCTTCATCAGGGACAGAAACAGCTGTCAGCCCTAAAAATATGCATAGAGATAAGATTGTAGCAACTGAAATTGCTTTAATAAACAGAGAACCAATGAAATTGAAAGAGATCAAGTAACGGCATATAGGAGATTTTGGATGGAAGAAAGGAAAGTGATGCATGATGTAATTAAAATATAATCTAAAAAGTAAAATAAACAGCTAAAATATTTGTGAATAATGTATTTTAAAAATGAACAATTTTATGTGATATTAAATCGTTTCCTTGTGGGACGCCTAACACCTGAACCTATATGCTCAATTTCTGCTTTTGCAGTGTTTATTTCTACACTATAACAAAGACAATATCATTTGCTTTATTCGAGTTGCATTAAATATCATCTTGAATATATAGTCACATAGTCTCTTTACCTACCACTTTATTTGGTTTCATTAATTCTCTAGTCCTGAAATTCTTAATTATGTCCAAAGAATATATACACACACATAGATACAAATACATCATATTTATGGATACCCTACATAAGGAATGATATCATATTAGGAATTTGACATTGATAAGAAGAGGCCACTGTCTTTATTTTCAAGTATTTCCTTTTAGAATGCATCACTTCATTGTCTGTGGTTTCAATGAAAGGGAAACACAGGCTGAACATAAATCAGCATTCATCTCTCTTTGCTACATACCTTCACAAGCAATGTGACTGGCTACCTTCCATTCCCACCATTTTATTTTCCTTGCCATGATGGATTTCACTGTTGAAATATTAATCAAAGCAAGCCTTTCATTTCTCGAGTTGCTGCTTCTCAGATATTTTGTCAGTGAAATGAGAAGAGTGACTAATGCTACATTCATCAGAGATATTAGTCTGTGATTCCCTTTTACTGCAGAGCTCTTTTCTTGTTTGAGCAGTCACACTTCTGAACAAGAAAATTTGAATTTGAATGTGTTCCCTGTTTGGAGAACCTTCAAAAATACTGTACCTATTAGTTTTTCTCTAAACACTGAATATAAATCAATAGTAAAAGCCTTGCATCCTAAATTTTTTTCTGACATATGTTTTCTATTTTTTATCTTGTCTGTTTAGTTTTATTAACATTCACTACTTATTTTTGGAAGGCTGTATGTTTCTAGAAATTTGTTTATTGTTCTAGGATAATAAAATAATAATTTATTATCTTTCACAGAGATTCCTCATGAACATTTGTATTTGAGCAACAGTGAATATAAAGCATATTTTGACATTTATTATTTTGTTTCTTTGATCAGTCTTCTCATTTTACATCATTGGTACAGCTAAATGTCTGTCTATATTGTACATGTATTGAACAAAAGTACTATCAGTTTTACTAACTTTGTTCATAGTCTTTATTGGACTTGCTTCTGGTCTGACCTTTATTTCCTAATAAAGAGAATTAGGTTAATATTTTCTAATTCCATGAGGTATAACATTAGATTATTTTTGACCTTTGTTTTTAAATAGGCCTGTCTTCCCTTTAGGACTGATTTGTTGTATTCATGAACAAAATGGCTTTATTGTTCAATCCTACTAAAGTAGAAGTCAAAATTAATCAGAATTGCCTAAGATCTCATATGGAAAATATAAATGAAAATGAATCTCATTCAGTGAGAAAGGTGAATTCAAGACAATACCATTATAAGATAAAAAAGATATAAATATATTTTAATCATTATAGACTCAAAAACTAGTAATATATATTTCTTAATTTTATACATTACATTTTAATGAGCTGCACAATCAAAATACTTTGGTCAAGAGCAGAAATAAATATACACAGTATAATAAAATTGAGCTTAAAATTTTATAAATAGACCAATATCCATACCAATGCAAATCTCTAGAGTTCATAATGGAAGCATGGTCCAGAAAGCTGTCATTTCAAAAGGTGTGGCATTTTCTGTTATCACTGAATCAAGAAGACCTCCCTTAAAGGGGCTTTGGCATGCCACCAGCAAAATGCTTGCTGGCTACCAAGAAGCCATGCTTAACTCTGCACTTTTGTGTCTAAAATTACTTTTCAAGTCTTTAGGTTCTACGTGGATGCAACTAGCACATGTTGGAGCACCAATTTATAGTATGACGGCTGCTTGTTCATTTCCTGGCTGCCAAGACTCTAAAAATAACTACACAGAAACTGTATTAGTTAAATCATTGCTTGGCCCATTAGCTCTAACTTCTGATTTGCTAACTCTTATATCTTAATTTAACCAATTTCTATTAATCTGTGTATCACCATGTGGCTGTGGCTTACTGGCAAGTTTCCGAAGTTTGTATGTCTTCCATGGGGCAACATAGCTTCTCTTCTGACTCTTCTGACTCCACTTTCTTTCTCCCAGCATTAAGTTTAGTTTTCCCCACCTACCTTTGTTCTACTAAGCCACTGGCCAAGCAGATTCATTATTAACCAGTGGTATTCACAGAATACAGAGGGAAATCCCACATCACTGAAACAATTTACAAATTACAAGGTTATGACACAAATACATCCTATTTCCAATTGATTGTTTTTGAGATTATAGTATAATTACAACACCCCATTTTCTTTATTCCTTTCAAATGCTCCTACATTCCCCCAAGTCTCCTTCACATTCATTGCTATTCTTTATCAATTGTTTGCACACACACATATAACCTGACCAGTCCATAAAATGTTATTTATATGTATGCTTTCAGGGCTGACCATTCAGCACAGGATAATCAACTGGTGTGCTCTTACTTAGAGAAGACCACCTCTGCCACTCACAGTTTTCCTCAGGTGCATATAATTCTTTGTGAATGATTGAATCCTTGTGGGCACCCTGATACTACTAGGAAACAATCTCACATCTAACTACCTGATCATTTGCTTTTAAGTAATTTATATGTATGGGCCTCTGTGTATGTGTGTGTGTGTGTGTGTGTGTGTGTGTGTATGCCACATGTATGTGATTACCATGAAGTCCAGAGAGGGTTTTTGATTTTCTTGAAATGGAGTAACAATGGGTTGTGTAAGAACCAATGTGTATTCCGAGAAAAAAAATGTCAAATCATCTGGAAGCACAGCAGGTACTCTTCTGTGTTATCTGTCTAGTCCCAGGACACAGAGATCAATAGAATTTGCAAGCTACCAGGTACCAAATGTGAAAGGAATTAAGTGAGTGTTGATCAAATAAGACATATAGTATAAAGAACACATATGTTCATATATTATAAGCATATATCACACACAGTCACACAAAATCCTTATATATTTTAGTATGTTTGATGTACATTATAGAGGAAAATCCTCAATGTAAAGTAAGAGCAATACAGTTTTGAGATGAATTTTAAATAACAGTCCATTTGCAAAACAGTTGGAATGGAGGCTTTCCCTTCTTGCTGATTTCCTCCTTCTATTGCATCTAGGAGCCTAACCACTGAAGTAACTCCCCAGGCATTCAGGTGAGGTCATTCCCAATTAATCTCTGTGAGTCCCTTACAAATGTACCTGCAATGGTGTTTAGTTTTATGCCAGTGCACCCTTAAAGATACTTACATTGATTTCAATTTGCAAGGTCACAGAAAGAATATAACATAAGTGTGTCAATACAAACACCCTGACCAGACACAGACACATTTTGTTCTTTGAATTTCCATCTCTAGAATAATGGAAAATAATGATTTATTGTGTTAAAAATGAGTATTTTAGAATTCATGAAATATGTATTAGCATGCTAATCATATATTTTAAAAATTCTTAGATTAAAAAATATCATTCATGTGATGATTTTCATGAGCCTGCAATTTGTCTTTTGCTGTATTTTTAGCTATAGAGTGTTGTAAGATATTTAACAATATAAAGATATGTTACATTTGCTTCTTCTGTCTTTGTCAATAATGTAAAAATGTGGTACATTTACTTATGCTGGATTTGTCTAATTACGCAAAGATGTGTTGCTGCTTCACTTTGCTCCCTAAGGCACCTGATTGGTCTAATAAAAAACTCAATGCAAATATGTAGGCAGAAGAGGGATAAGCAAGGTTGGTGGGCAAGGCAATTAAATAGGAGAAAACAATAGAAGAGAATATAGAAGGAGTAAATAATGAGGGAGAAAGAGAGGGACATGCCTGAGTCCAGAAGCCAGGCTGCCACTGGCCAGACATATTCAAGAATCAGTAAAAGTTAGATATATACATAAATATAAAAGCACCCAAGGCAAAACAAAGATGAAGAGAAACAGGTTACCTTATTAGAACTAGCAAGAAACCATCTGAAGCTAAGGACGAGCATTCATAACTAACAAAATGTCTCTGTGTCATGATTTGGAAGATGGTTGGTAGCCTAAAAGAAAGCGTGGTATGATGCAGAGTGTAAAATGTAGGTAACTTAATATGATTCTATTAGCTAACATGGTTACTGAGTCACAAAAGGAGAGATGATATTATTTATTTTTTATTGTTTAGAGTATGACAAGGAACTCTTCCTGCAGGTCTTTAAATTATCTTTGATTATTTAAAGCACCACATGTGAGCATAAAAATAAAATTTTTCTATTAGCTGAAGCCTTGGAAAAATAATTGATTTAATCTACTATTGTGTTCAAAAGCATCATAAAAGATTTACTTAGCATTCATTTAAAAAGTATTTTCTGATTCCAAATCTTAATCCAGTACAAAATATTACAGCATTACTCTGGTTAATTTGACCTTGTTTAAATATCTAAACGAACCATGAAATCATTAATTTGAATCAGGATAATCATTATTTTTCTTTGCAAAAACATTTATTGAATGCTTTAGCTAACATGTATGAATTATATACATTACGATAGTTCAACGGAAGTTCCACACACAAATCTGGCATTCATTCATAAAACTCCATTTGTTTCCCATTTCCTTGTCTTCCTTTCAAGACTACTGTTAACATTATCTTGTAAGTCAGAACTTTCTATAATTTTCACACTTTATAGTAAACATGGGGTTCTTGTCCTAATCTCTCTTGTTTTTATCTTATTTCATTTTGTGTATTGTCTTCTGCTGCTATGTATTATGACACCAATGACAGGCACCGTTCTTGTGTAGGGCCAACAACACTCCATTGTATACACATAGATAATTTTCGTTATCCCTTGACCTAATGATGAGATGCATTTAATGTGCATCCATGTCAATGGAAAGACATACATATGAACAATGATTTTCATGATAGGAGAGCCAGAGGTTATCATGTTTCCAAGCAATTATTCTCTTCGTGTTCTTGTTTTAAGAAGGTGAATAATATAAATACTCCAATTTAACAGATAGAGGATGTTGCTACGGATAGTACTGTAGACTATGAAATTTATTCAAGGATCAATTATCTAATAATATAAAGGTAATGAATAAATTTTCAAACAATTGAAATTTATGGAGACTTATATTTTTCTCATGCATATAAAAAAGAGGGGGTTTAGTGGAATTTTATAGCTTTCTGATATTAGCTATAATCAGTTGTAATATTACAGGTGATTCAGACATAAATGGAACCTCCCAGGTTTGCTGGTATAATAGAAAATGGTGTTACTGCATTATACAGTATAATTATATTTGAACTGTCTTCAAAGATTAATGCAAGTGTTTAATTAAATATTATCAATTATTATTTATGTAAACATACATGAAAACAAATTCTATAATGTTCTTGTGTACAAAACAGCTTTGGGAGCTTACATTTAGATTCAATGTAAAGAACAGTTATTTTTAAACAGAATTTACAAATGGATTGTCCTGTCTTTTGGCTATTGGTTCCTTTTTAAAATTGTTCAGGAAAATGCAAGATGACCATACATGATAAGACTGTCACAGAAAATATTTCTTCATAGACAGTGAAATTTTAAACAGGGGCTATCGGGGCCTTTGGCATTCAATTTCTTTGAGAATATGCTTCTTATATTTGACTGTTTTTTAATTTGCTCATCTGTTTTAAACCAATGTTATTTACTCAAGATTTTGTCTCAAGTTATTATTTTTCCCACTCAGGACTATTCTGAGATCATTTAACCACCAAACCAACATACTTTCCACTCCTACAAGTCTGCATTCTTTAACAGTACTGCAGAGACACAGGGTATTAGTACTATAGAAATTAATCCCTTGCTCTCTCTTCAGTCTGCCTATTTGCCTCCATTTAATGTATCATTTAATATATTGTTTATACTAAATAGTGAATTACCAAGCACCTAGTAGAAGCCAGAAAAATGTGCAGAAGTAGAGCATACTTTTACCTGTGATATTTGTTTTCCATTTCTGCATATTTTTATGAGTATTAAAGGCTATTTAAAAACTCATATTTTTCCCTTTGTTCTCTATAAATTTCTATTTATAAATATCTCTATATTTTCATGCCAGATTGTGAGTCAGTAATAAGCAATTGCTTTTACCTACCTTTAAATATAAACATATATATATGAATTATGTATGTGTGTATGTATAATGTAAGATATATTTAATATATGCCAAAGTGATGGCATGTTCTGCCTTTAATGGCTAATATTCATATAGCTCCTTGTTTATATTTGACTTCTCCCACTGATAAAAGGTAGAATTGATCAGAATCTTCTGAATTTCAAATGAAAACATTAAAGAATAGACATAATTTTTTGAAACCCCAGGATAAATATCATTTAAGTAGTTTATCCCATGTTTGTATTTCTCATTTTACCATATAGATATTATATTTCAGAGCAATATGCGTAGTTTTTGTGTAGCTGAATTATCAAAGAAGCCAATAATGTTTTGCTTTAAGAAACTCAGACATTTCTATGATGTGTATTTAATTAAAAATCTCTCCATCGTTCCATTTCTAAATCCTGCAGTGCTCATAAAAATTAACTCTTCTGTATTTTGAAGTTTGTCTTTTAACATGTGATCCCAAATTTTGAACAACATGGTTAAAAAATCAGAAAAAAAAATAACAGAAAAGACCATGGAGTGGGGAAAACTATAGAGAAACTCTTGATCAGTGAAAGTTTCTTTTTCACTTCTATTGACTCTCTCCAGTGGTTATATGTCTACATCTGCTTGAACTTTCTTAAATGTCTCTGAAGATGATTGATGCCTTCTAAGGGAGTAACATCTTGGCCCTGTCAGATTTTAATCATAAATAAATAAACACAAAATGTTTCATTAATAAGTATTATTGTCCCAACAAGAATATCTAATATGATAGTTTAATATTCCTCCCATGTTTTCTAATATATATATATATATATATATATTTACTTAGGATTTAAAAAATCTTTATGAACCATCTATAATTTTTATCAAAGTTAATCAACATGCTTTCAAAAGAGCTTTCCAACTGGTAACTATCCACCGTGTCCTGGATCATAGTTCAAATTGGAAGGATATGAACATATTCTGATTTCTTTCCTCAACTGTTTTGAATTTATAGCATTAAAAACCCTCTGACAGTTTATTTTCTCTTACTTGAGTCATCTCTAAATAGGTAATTCAGAATAACCTAATCTTGTAAATGGTGATAATTAATAACCACAACTTCCAGTGTCATGCATCCTATAAGGGAATTCAATAATTACGTATATTCTTCTCAGGCTGCAACATAACACTGCTTATGGTTCTATGCTGATTCTCACAAATGCTTCAAAATGTCTTTTCACAAGTCAAAATTGTATTAAAATAATATGCTGCTAAACTTGTCCACAAATAATGTATACGTTTTGTTTAATACTCATCAGTGTTTTCCATTAAATTTATTATATTTAGCAGGTATTTGGCTTTAACAAGCAAATTTTATTTTTTCCAATTAGTAGTGTTTCTACATTTCTTCACAAAATTAAGTTTTATGTAGAACAACTTCTTCATAGTAATATACAAAATGCTTAAAATCCTAATCTATACACATAGAACTTACAGATTTAACAGTATTTTAACTGACAAGAAGATTTAAAGTTTTCTGTATTTGTTCTGCATTTAACCTTACCACAGTGAGGCACTGTCATGCAGTGGTAAAATGCATAGGTCATATTTACATGAAATACACTTATAAGAAAATGATAAATACCACCTTTTCCTCTGATTACATATAACACATACATTCTCAGAAGCTCACTGTATTATTCTCTAAAACCGCAAATAAATGTAATAAATAAATAAATCACTGTAAGAAGTCTAATTAAAATTGCTGAGGTGCACACACACAAAATAACAAAAAGAAAAGACGTATTCAGCCAGTTAGGAAGGTGAAGTGAATCAGTGAGAAGAGAAAGACAGGACAGGATATTGGATCATGTAAGAACATGATCAAAATATATTATATTTATGTACACATAATGAAACACATAATTGTCTATAATCATATATGTTGAGCATAATTGATTAATAAGTTTACATTATTATTACAATAGTTTGTACAGGATCGTAGACACAATAATTGTTCTATAAGTAATGAATAATTTAAAAAGTAGGGTTCTTATATATAAATAACACAAAAATAAAATCCTAATTTAATATAATGCCTATATAGCATAAAGCATGTAATAGCAATTAAGATTTTGTTAGCACATATATTCAGTAAATAAATTAATAAATGGCTCACTTTTATAGAAACCAAAAGTTATCTTTGCTATCAGTCTTACCATTTATCACTTTATAAAGGGATCTTGATAATCTCATATTTCATTGGGTTTAATGCCATTAACTTTCAGAAATATTTTAAAAAATATTGCCTGTACTTGTATAATAAAAACAAGAGAGATGATAAGGAAAATTACATATTCAAGTTTTAGATAATGGATTTGATCCAACAAAGATTTCTCCAACCACAGCTATAAGGGTGAGTATTCGATTGAAGACCATATAGGATGGTGAATGTGGAGGTACGTTTGGACTTCCTCGCTAGTCTCCTGAGATTTAGAATGCTAAATAAGCTTTATAGCTAGAACAGAAGGAGGAGGGCTCATGCTTCAAAATGTATCTCAGTCATGCTCTTGGCTTTCAAAAATCATTTGAAAATTTCTGGTATCTCCTTAAAGGCATTTTAGTCTTTGTTTAAAGATATGAAGGCACACATGTTCTAGTGTTTGCTAATCTTTTCAAAGAATAAGGATTCTGTAGAAAAGAGAACTCTGATGAAGTTGTTTATGTATAAGAATGTTATTTAAACACACACTCATAAATATATACCTAAATATTTAACATTTTTACTGAAGTATATTCACTTTGATATCTGATTTAGCACTTCATACCAAGTTATGTTTCATATAATGTGAAATATGTAATACATTGAACTTCTAACTGCTATTCTCTTTGTTTTGTTGTTGTATATAGATAAACTTTTGGAATATTCAAATTTCCTATTCATAAGCTAGGGGCAGCAGTACCATTCATATGATCATTCCATGCCTGAATTAATTCATATAAAGACTCATGGAGACAAGATTGCTTATCATTTTGTGTAAAGTACACAAAAACAAAATGAAATTTTATATGGAATTTTCTTAATTAACATCAAAATACATGGACATAAATGTTTCACTTGTCCATCTAAGTAATGTTACCCTCTTTGAACTTTGAGATGCATAAAGAAAAGCAGTCTACTTGACAATGATTCAGAGTTGAAAACATGCAGGGAATTTGGTTGTTTTCCAAATTGAAGGACACAGTAAATAACTCTATCATGTTATTAGAGAAGATAATGTTACCTTAAAAAGAACCCCAGCAGCATTTGAGTTTAACTGTTCCTACTAGTACAATATCTGGTTGAGCTATCCTAATCTTAAAAGAAGAGAAAATACATATTCATCTTAGAATAAAGGGTTTAGAGATTCCTGGAATTATTTTTGTACAGTAAGGTAGTATTTCTCACATTGGAAAAGTCAGGGTTATTTTCTCTCCACAGTCCCTGAAAAAACAGAATTTACAAAACTAAAACAAAAATACTTCAATTTATGTTAAGACATCTCTTCTATTCAACATGATATATTTATTGATTATTTGGAAATTTTATAAAATATACACAATAACACTAGCTTCCTAATCCTCCAAGATCCATCATCTCTCCTAATCATCATTAACAATCATTTAAAATAAAAAGTACAAAAATCACATTTCAAGTCACCAAAATTTTACTCTGTGTGAATAAGACAGAATTTTGACGAGCTCATTTGAATTTAGACAGAGTAGTAAAATTTGTAATGCAGTTTTAAATAGTTAATTGCTTTTATTTTTGCAGAGGAGTCACTCTGAAGCTGGCACCAAGTTGGAAAATGCCATGTTATCATTTAACAAAAGAGAATAGAGGTGAAGTTTCTCATCCAGAGTGTAGTTTTCTTTTTAAATGTCATTTGCCTCATTGTAGTCTAATATGCCATATACTTGGTGAAAATCTTAATATACTTCTTCACACAATAATTGATAGAATAAATTAGTTTCAACAAGAATTCATTTCTTCTCTGGCAGGAGTATCCTGCCTCACCAGAGGCTAGTTGAGTGTCCTGAACCTCAGGTAATACTGCCCCTCTATCACACCCACCTGCTCGGCATATGTTAAACTGTCCCTCTCCTCATTCTCACCATAACACAGCCCTCATCTCTGGTTGATATCTCTTATTCCTCCAGAGGCCAGACCAACATCTTGATACCCCAAAACTCATGCCAGCTCTCTGAAAACCTGGTAGAAGCCTCCTATTCCACCAGAAGCCAGGCTAGTATCCTGAACATCAGAAGATCCTAGCCAGATCAGATGCCTTGCACATGCTCAGAAATCTAGGCTCCAACATGGGCTGCAAATTGCTGATGTTGTATCCAGGCTTTCAAATGGTCCAACCCCCAACATTTATAGAAATCCTTTACTCAACCACAGGCAGCTCCAGTTAGAAGAAACAGAAACTAAGAAAAAAAAACACTCATCCAACAAGGACAAACACAGAAAGTGGCACCTAGACCTATAATCATTCTAAATCCAGATGTCTAACCATCAGTGTAAGAACACACTCAACAACTAGGGCAATTATCACCACCAGAGTTCAGCCATTCTAATACACCAATGTCTGAATATTCTAACCCAGCTGAAACACACAAAAAAATGGCCTTGAAAACAACTCCATTGGTATTAAAGTAGTTTTTAAAGAGGGAAATGAATAAATCCCTTAAATAAATCAAGAAAAAGACAATCAAAAATTGAAAGAAATCAATAAATCCTTTAAAAATGTCAAAAAAGGCAAGAAAAAAAATTGAAGGAAATAAAGGAAATAAATAAAACTGAAAATGGAAATAAAAAGGAATCACGAAAATATTAACTAGGGGAATTCCAGAAATGAAAAAAAATGGATAAGCAAACAGGAACTATAGATACAAGCATCACCAACAGAATCCAAGAGATGGAAGAAAGAATCTTACAAGTTGAAGAAACAATAGAAGAAATAGATGCAACAATCAAAGAAAATGTCAAATCTAAAAAATTCCTGGAACAAAACATTAAGAAAATCTGGGACACTATGAAAAGACATAATCTAAGAATAATAGGAATAGAAGAAGAGACGATTTCCAGCTCAAAGGCCCAAAAAATGTTTTCAACAAAATCATGGGAGAAAATATACCTAACCTTAAGGGGGAGATACCTATAAAGTTACAAGAATCTTACAGAACCTCAAATAGATTGACCCATTAAAGAAAGACAAATTCACACATAATCAAAACAATAATCAAACAGAAAAAAATAAAAAACTGCAAGAGAAAAAGGCCAAATAAGATATGAATGCAGACCTGTTACAATTACACTCAACTTCTTAATGAAGGTTCTAAACCCCAGAAGAACGTGGACAGATGTGCTGCAGACTCAAAGAAGACACATATGACAGCGAAGATTACTATACCCAGCAAAACTTTCTATCACAATAGTTGAAAAAAACAAGATAACAAGTTATTACATGATAAAGTCAAATATAACAACATTTATCCATAAGTTCAGCCCTACAGAAAGTTTAGAAGGTTCTAGAAGGATCACTCCAACTATAGGAAGTTAACTATACCCTCTATTATAGTAGACTTTATTTGGGCCACCAACAAGCCACCGAATAATGGCACAGAGACTTAGTATTAGCTTTAAATGTTTAGCCTTATCTTATGCTTGTCTCACTAGCTCTTATAATTTATTTTGATGTATTTCTCTTCATTAATGTTTTGCCTTGGGACTTTTTAACTTCCTTTTATTTTGTATGTTCTACTCTGTATCTCTCTGGCTATCAGGTGTCTGTCTGACTGACCCTGGGCACATGTCTTCCTCTCTCTCTCTCTCTCTCTCTCTCTTTCTCTCTCTTCCACTTCTCTGGAGCCTAGATTCTTCCTACTGCTTATTCTGTTTGTCAGCCACAACTCTTCATCTACTGCCAAGCTATTGGCCATGCAGCTTTTTATTAGACCAATCAGGTGCCTTGGGCAGGCAAAGCACACAATTTTGTGTTATTAAACAAATGTAGCATTAAAAATGTAATACATCTTTACATCGTTAAGCAAATACAGCATAAATGCATGTAATATATCCTTGACAAGTTAAACAAATACTCCACCACTACACACAAAAACAGAGGCAATAGATAATCTCATACCAAGATCACTCAAAAAAGGAGCACACACACACACACATATGCACACATACACACACACACAAAGAACCAACAACAGCAATGATGACAAAATAGCAAGAATTACCATTCATTGGTCATTGATATCTCTCAATATCAATGGACGTAATTCCCCAATAGAAAGACAAAGACTAACAGAATGGATGCAAAATCAAGATCCATCCTTCTGCTGCATTAAAGAAATACTTCTCGACATCAAAGATAAAAATCAACTCAGAATAAAGAGATGCAAAAAGTATTTTCCAAGCAAATACCCCATAAGAAACAAGCTGGTGTAACTATTCTGATGTCAAACCAAACAGAATTCAGACCAAAATTAATCAAATAAAATAGGAAAGAATACTTCAC
This sequence comes from Bramus lutescens, assembly GCA_001685075.1. Lineage (NCBI taxonomy): Eukaryota > Metazoa > Chordata > Mammalia > Rodentia > Cricetidae > Bramus > Bramus lutescens. The sequence goes on along the minus strand of LOEQ01007033.1, from coordinate 108,611 downwards.
ACACATCATGTTTTTTTTCTGAATTCAAGCACCTTCTTTGAACCATTGTGTTCTTTGTTATATTTGTGTATAAAGCTACACTGAAACTCAAGTAAGATTGTCAACAGCATTAGACTCTGGTTTGACCCATTCTTTCAGGTCCTCATACGCCTTGTTCAGCAGACAAAGTCAGCACTGGCTGGTCAAAAATCAAAACTTTCTATCTAATCTGTAGATTCAAAAGCTTTCATTTTCTTATTTCTCTCTCTTTTATTTTGAAAATTCTTTTTCTTATTTTGAGGGCTTTTTTCTCACCATCTATAATTGATCATTCAACCACCCATTGAATCTTAGAACTTGTAATATTTTTCTGTCTTAAATGTAGACCCACCAGGTCTCACAGCCATTTAGCCCCCTCAAAATCACACAGAGGTCTACATTAGTTCTAAACTAATTGTCCTAGGAGCTCAGACTTCTTATTAAGTCTTACAACTTATATTAGCCCATTATTCTTGTCTATGTTAGCCACATGACTCGGTACCTTATTCAGCAGGGAAGTCACATCTTACCTCTTCTGTGGTTGGGACAGGACTGCAAACTAGGATTTCCCTCTTCCTAGAATTCTCCTGTTCTCTTTTACCCACCTCTAATTCCTGCCTAGTTGTCCTNCCTCTAATTCCTGCCTAGTTGTCCTGCCTATACTTCTTGTCTGGCTACTGGCCAATCATCATTTATTTAAAATATAATTGACAGAATCAGACCATTGTCCCACACCAAAGAAGAAGCTGGCTCCCATCATTTTATTATTTTTAATATTGTATTTTATTTACTCATTTAGTCCTTTCTTCCTGTCTATTTCTCTGTGTCTCTGTCTATCTCCATATCTCTATTTCTCCATGTCTCCTGATTTCTCTCCACCCTCCACCTATGGAGTTTAGAGGACAATTTGAGGGATTCAGTATTTTCTTCCACTGTGTAAGTCCGAGGGATTGAGCTCAAGTCTTCAGACTTGGCAAATTTTACCTAAATCCAGTTAGCCATCTCAGCAGTTCATGTATCTTTTGTGTTAAATATATATTGAATACTTTTATAAAACTACTTTTACTGTTGCCTCAAATAACTTATTTTTGATTCTTCATGCATAAGCATATATTTATATCATTTTTATCCCTTGCTCTCCTCCTCTAAATCCTCCTTTTCACCCTCAAATAAGTTACCTGTTCTTCCATACTTTTGTTATCTCTCTCTGAAATGCATGCATATATTGCCTACTGAGTATACTAGGCATTATTATTTATTTATATAAGTTTATAAGACTAACAAGTTGGGGCTAGATAAACTCACATGGAGCTTATCAATGAAGAAGATTGATTCTCCCTTTCTTAGCAGTCATTAATTGCCTGTAGTTCTGCATATAGAACACTGATTCTCAATCTGTGTATTGTGACCCATTTAGAGGTGGAAAGACACTTTATGGAGGTCATATCAGATATCCTGCATGTCTGGTATTTACATTACAATTCATAGCAGTGGCAAAACTACAGTTATGAAGTACCAATGAAAATAATTTTGCGTTTGGGGTCACTACAACATGAGGAATTAAATTAAAGGATTGCATCATTAGGAAAGTTAAGAATAATTTATCTATAGTTTGGGGATTGTGAGATTTCCCTATCCATCCTGGTATTTGATAGTTATTGACAATGTGTAAGTCTTATTTGAATGTCTATGTACTGGGATATAATGGATACAATATTCCTGTCATTTTCTAGTGGACACTGTTTAAAAGCATATCCCCTGCTCCTCTGACTTTTAAAATCGTTCTGTCCCTGCTTCTGCAGTGTTACCTGAGCATTAGTTATAGGAACTTGCATTATATATGTACCAACTGGTCCTGGGCATCCAATAGTTAATTATTTTGCATATTATTTTAAGTTTTACATTATCTTTTCCTAGTTTCAGGATTGATGCATTAGCTTAATAAAAATAATTGAGGAGAGTTTTCTCCTTTTGCATATTTTGGAAGAAATTAACTGAAATTGTATTAATACTTATTAAAATATAGGTGGAAATGTCTCCCACAAAAAATCTGGAGACTTATTTTAAGGAAATATCTCATGTATGAATCTGATTATTAATCCATGATTGATAAGGAGGTATTGAATTATCTACTACACATTGACTAAATTTGGTAGTTTGTATTTTTAAATAAATTAGATCATTTATATTAAGCTGTCCAATTATGCTTAAAGAAATCACTTTATTATCTTAATATTTAATGCCTTTATAGATTTTGTTGGTACTTTGTTAAAATATTTATGCCAAAAATTTAAATATTTTATTTCTTTTTATCATTTAGTGTATCTAAATTATATTCTCTCTCTTTTATTTTAAATAGTGCACATTTTCAATGGATTAGTCTCTATTCTTTTTTATCTAAGTTTTTATGTCTTGAGCTCTAATCCTTATCACATTTTCTATGAGCTTGCCTTTATGTTTTTGCTTTTATGACAAGAAATTATTTCTATATTCTGTGTTAAACATAAGATAGTTTGCTATTTCATAAGTTTTGAAGTTATCTTGGTTAGTATTATTGTTTCATATTCTGTCCTATTCAATTTCTCTACCTCTGAGGTTTGTCAGTTGTTGGGAGCAGTTAAGGGCACCAAAGAGATCAAAGTATTTATCTACTTCTTTTTTTTCAGTTCTACTACCTTGCTTTATTTATTTTATAGCACATATCTAAGTCACTATGTGTTACTTAAATGTTATCTGCTTTTGTTGATAATTTACTCTGCTTCAGTTTCCTGAGCTTTGATAGTTTCTCTTATTTACTATTTTGTTTTAACAATGATTATGTTGTAAACATTTGATGACCCTCCTACATTACATACTCTTACTTATTCTACCAAGATTTTATATTTATAACAATTCTTATAAAATAACATAGAATGAATTTTTAAGCCATATATAATCCCTTGGTTTTTAATTTGTGTTTTCATGCCATACCATTTATCTTACATTGCTTAGCCTCTGAGAAGTATAAATTAAGTCTTTCTTTTAAAATAATTTTATTTCTTTCATAATTTCATATTTTTATAACTTTCTGTGTATTAAACATTTTAAACTTGACTTGCATTATCTATGGTATTTTAGTTATATCATATTTTCTGTATTTTGCTCATGGTTGCTCTAAGGGACTACATTAGATTTAAATTTTACTTCATTTCTTTTTAGATACTTAAGTATGATTCACTGGCTTGAAACAACATATGTGTTCCTCTTCTTTTCATATGACCAAATCTGAAACCAAGGATTTGTAGCATACTTATCACTGTAAAAATGCAAAAAATAATGAGGTTTCTGATAACAACTAACATGGACTGGAATAAGTATAACTTGGCAAGAGTAAAAGTAGAAGTTTCCACTTTGCTTTAAGTAGCAGGGATTGTGATCACTGAAGGATTTACAAAGTATGTGGAAAAATATGAAAGTGGAAAAAATATGGTAGCTGGGTATTGCCAGATTTTATAGGAATCCGTAATTTTTATCACTAAATTCCATATTTCCAATATCTGACTAGTCCTCCTTCCTACCAAGTGGGTTCATTTGTCTATAATTTCTGTCTTTATTACTCAAGGAGAGTTTTGTAAACTAGAAAAATTGAAGATAGTATAATTTACTATGGCTGAAAATTAAAATTTTTTTGCAGTGCTTTTATTAAGAAATCCCTCAGAGGCTCCTGTATTCACTAACTTTTTCTTCAACTGGTTGGACTATGTTGGAAGAATGAAAATGAATAATATTTAGGAGGTTGTGTTTAACTAGAAGAAGAACATTATAGCACTTAACCGAGTTGTAAATTGCCAGTCATATATAGGTGATTATTTGTTGTAGTAGTCCATATGGAAATGAGTTCTACAAAGAATGAATTTTCAACCAAATAAATACTCAAACATCAGTCAAGAATAACATTTTAAATTTGCATTTAAGATAATTTTTTGCATGATTTTGATGGACCTTTGACAAACTCCCTGACCACACTGTAATCTTTTTACATCCAGATCAGTTCTTGCATATGCAATCTGGCAAATGTTATTTTAAAGAAATAGGTACATCAACATGTCTTGGTAAAATTATATCTAACATGATTCTGTATCCTCAGATGCAAAATAGTACTTGCGATAAATGTTTAACTTATCAGAGGGTTTTGTTACATTTAATTGATATGTAATGACTCATCAGAAAAATAGATGTATGCCTTTGCAAAAACAATGCCAAAATAACTCTGAATGTCAACTATTACATAATGTATATAGACATAATATGTGGAAGTAGTAACATAGTTACATTAATAATTTAGAACTTTAGAAACTAATAACATTGATTCAAGGAACACCTGTTCATTTCGTATGCATCATCATCCTAAATTTTTGGACCAAGGAATACTCGGGCACCTTTATTAACCACTAAGGGATTATTTCTCTGTAACTTGTCTTGAACTATATTGAATGTTTACCTCCACATCTACTTTATTTTCAGAAAGAGTGTAAAATATCTAACTGTCCTTTGTTTTCTGAACCTCTTACCCATTTCCCATTGACTTAAGCAACAATGTTGAACCCTATAATAGTCATCCACAACCTATTGATGAATGTACTTGTACCAAAAATCCATTGATTAGTCTAAAAAACAAAGAATTGATTAAAATTAGTTTCAATTGAAACTATGAATTTTTATAATTTAAAATATAAAATTTATAAGATTTTTTCATCATTTTTATTTTATATACCAACTCTTTCCTCTCCTCCAGCTCCCTTCCTCCACCTACCCCCTCATCTAATCTTCTTCTGTCTCCCCTTTGATTCCCATTGGAATCAACAAAGCATGGCACATACAGCTAAAGCAGGACCATACTCCTCTGCTCTGCATGAAGGTTGAACAAGGCATCCTACATTGGGAATGGTTTCAAAAGAGCCAGGTCATGCATCTCAGAACAGGTCTGGTCCTACCACTAAAGGATCCACAAAAGACAAATGTACACAACTGTCACCCAGATAAGGAGGACCTAGGTCAGTCCCATGCTGGCTCCCAAGCTGTCTGTTGAGAGCTTGTGTGGTCTGACAAGCTCAGGTCAGTTGTCTCTATGTATTTCCCTATTATGAACTTGAATACCCCATCTTGCTCACACAATCCCTCTATTATCTCTTCAATGCAACTTCTGTAACTCAGCCCAGTGCTTGGCTGCAGATCTCTGCATCTGCTTCCATAAGATACTGGATTAAGGCTCTATGATGACAACTAGGGTACTCACCAATCTCTCATTACAGGGAAACCCCAGTTCAGAAACCCTCTCCAATATTGCTGTGATTGTTAGATGAGGTCACAATATAGTTATAAAATTATACTTATAAAATAATTATAAGTGTTACAAGGAAAACTCCCACCCATGGATGTTAGTTGTACCCACAAAAACAGAGACTACAGATAACACAAAGAAAGAAAACCAACAAAACCAAAAAATAACAGGAATAAACAATCACTGATCATTAAAATCCAATAATATCATTGTACTCAATTGGCCTATAAAATGTACAGGCTAGCAGAATGGATATGAAAACAGGTTCTATCATGCTTCATACAAGAAACACACTTCAACTTCAAAAACAGTCATTACCTCAGAGTAAAGGCTTGGGAAAGAATTTTTAAATAAAATGAACCTAAAAAGCAAAGTGGTGCAGTTATCATAATATCTAAAAAAATAAATTTCAAACTAAAATTAATCAAAATTAATGGAGGACATTTGATGTTCTGCCAAGTAAAAATCCTTCAAGATGGAATCTCAATTCTCAACATTTATGCCCCAAATTCATGAGAGTACACATGAATAAAAGTAACATTGCTAAAGATTAAATCACACTTCAAACACACACATAATGAGTGGAATACTTCAATACCCCATTCTCACCATTGGACAGGTCTGAAAGACTGAAACTTAACAGAGAAATAAGGGAATTAACAAATTTTATAGCTCAAATCAACTTAGTAGACATTTACAGGCCATTTCGCCCAAATATAAAAGAATATACCCTCTTCTCAGCACCTCATAGAACCTTCTCTAAAATTGGCCAAACACTTGGACACAAAGCAAGTCTCAACATACAAAAAATGGAATAAACCTCTATTTCTTGAAAGATCAACATAGGTTAAAGTTATAATTCAGTAGCTACAAAAACTATAGAAAGCATACAAACTCATGGAAAGTGAATAACTCAAAAATTGCCACTGCATATAACAAACAATAAAATCCAGAGAAAAATAGTCAGCCATTGGCTAGTATGTCTACCTCAGTCAGAAATGGTGATCCTGCCTCCAGGATACTCAGAATAAGAACTTGTGGAAGAGCAGTCTCTTCCCATCCTCTGTTTTACTGGGATTAAAGTGTGCAACACTACCATCCAGTTTCTATGGCAAACTAGTCTGGTTACTGGAATTAAAGGTGTGTGTCTCCACTACCTGGTCTTTAAGACTGATCACTGTGGCTGTTTACTCTCTAAACTTCAGGAAAGCTTTATTTATTAAAATATAAATGAAATATCACTATATTTTCCATTTTCTCTAAAACAAAAAGATGACTATAACTAATATAAGAAAACTATATACAGTAAGCACAATGACTATATGCAATATATAGGGCAAGAAATACATCAGCAATGACCAGTCCATTTGATAAATTCAGAGAAAATATTCCAAATATATTGTATCTTTGTGAGTTCAAAGTCTTGTACTTAATTTGTTTTCTATCATAGCTTTCTTTTTGCAACAGGTGAACAAGGAAAACTATAACTATCTAGTCTTCAACTCCCTTAGAGACCCAAGAAGGAAACAATATTGATTGAATAAACAGAAAGTGTGAGAAACCTACTTAAAAATGTGACAAATGACAGAATTAGCTGACAGTCTGGAAAGTCACAGAAAGTTCCTCAGCAACAAGGGCATATCCATCTTGGGCCTACAGGCCAAGTATATCTGACAGACTTCTTTGTGAAACAGGATATTTGGAAGGGTTAACTCTCCTTATCTTGACAATGTTTGGCAGTCACTATCTTCTGGGTCCTGTTTGTCCAACTAGGATAGAATACTATGAATAATCATACTAAGGGTATTTTTTTGACCAGCAGCATGCTTTTCCATGAAGAAACAAAATTCCATGTAGAGTTTCTTCAATGTCTATTATCTTCTCTGAAGTAGAGACCAATGTGTCTGATTGTTATCAAAAAGAGCCAATGTTATTAAAACATCATAAATGCCATATTCTGTAGATCTCTGAAGTGTTTGAATATGACTTATCTATCAAAAATACCTTTGTTTTACCTTAAAGACATACCAAATGTGACTACAAATTTGATTATAATAGATAACTAATTACAAACCATTTATTACCTTATTATCCTAAAGAGTTGGTAATAATTTTCAAGGACTAGAAATTTGCTTTAAATCATTAAATGAATTATATAGGTACAATACTTTGAACAAGAGAAGAAATATATGTACTGTATGTTCTAACAAAAGTAATCTCAAATGTGCATCAATGTATAACATTTGTATACGATATTCAAAAGTCGAATCTATTGTAAAATATTTAAAGCTAATAGCTGCTTTTTAAAAGTAGATTCAATAATTTTTATCTTATCATACCTATATTCTCCATTTTTTTGGAGTAGATTCAATAATCTATCCTTTTATCCTATCATATCAACACATTCTTGAAGTATACTGGCTGATTTAATTCAGAAGTTCTTTTCTTTTGTCAAATCTGCAGGTGTTGTTCCTTTCTCATTAGCATTAAATAATTCAAGGTTACTAAAAATTAAGCAATTTATTTATGGGGCATTTATCATGCCTTTTTTAACATATTCTTTATAGCTTGATTTGATCTTTCTATAACTGCCTGACCTTTTGGGTTATTTGAAATACCTATAATATGATTTATATTATAATAAGCAAAAAATGTTTCATTTTCTTAGAGTCATATTCTGGAGCATTGTATTATTTGTGAATATATAATCATGACAGCCTTACCTTTTGATAAGTGTTTTATTACTGAATCAGTATTTTCTGAACTCAAAGAATTTTCCTCTTGAAAACTTAAATAAATATCAATGGTGTGACTTACATATTTTAGTTTTTAAAATTCTAAAGAATGTAACACATTCTTCTGCCAGATTTCATTTCTTTGAATATCCTTTGGGTTGCTTCCTATAGGTAGTGGTGTTTGGTTGTATAAAGAACAAGTAGGACATCTCCTTATAATTTCCTTGACTAGTTGTCATGTAATGGAAAAGTCTTTTTCTAAACATTAACTATTAATATGACTTTTTAATGAAGCAGTGAGGCATTCAGCACATTTCCAATCAATAACTGATGGAATTTTACATTACCTGTGCTAGATGACCTGGAAGAATCATATGGGATTATATGTGTGCTGTATTAATGGGATGATGCATATTCCTGATGATATTTTGTGCCTGAATAAATAATAAAGTCAATTCTGTATCATCTGGTATAAATTCAGGGGTTTCAATATACAAAACAACTCTTTCTGCATATTGAAAATCAATAACTATGTCGATAGGTTCTTTAAATACCTTAGTACCATGAGAATAGCATATAATTCTGAATTTTGGAGAAAATCATACAACTTTGTTCCACTTTTCTTAAATTTTGTCATTAGTATCCTGTCTTTTCTGATTTATTAGCCTCAGTTTAAAATGTAGGGGCTCCAGTTATTGGTTTGTTCTGTACAATGTAAGGAAGGATCCGATCAGTTCTCTTCATAAGTCAAATTCCCTTACTTTTGGGATAGTTGTTGTTAATTCCTCCCAAAAAATTACTACAAGCTCTTTGCTAGTGTTCATTTTCTTCCTTTAATTTGATAATATCATCATTACTGTATGGTACTACAATTTCTGCTAGGTGTGTTCCTGTTAATTGATAAAGTCTCAATTTTTCTATTATACTTAACTCAGAAACCTTTTCATATAAGCTTTTAAGTTTTTACTCAGTTTATGTGGTAAAAGATTAATTCTAAGATAATATCATCCATCTGCATTAAAATTCCTATGGGGGTGTTTGGAGGGTAATATGACCAGATTTTGTTAGGATTTGGATCTACATGATCCAGATATGTCTACTGTGAATTCTCTTCAGTCAAAGTCAATTCTCTCTCAACTGCTGTTGAAAGTTTCCTTGCATTATGTAAATCCTTTTCACTATATAAAATTTTGTTTAAATTAATCTGTATCAAAGTTTATAGCAATAGTGTGCCATAGATTGGAAATATCTCCTAGCAATCTTTAGAAGTAATTAAGAGTCTACAATAAATCTCTCCTAATTTGTACTTTTGTGATCTAATTTTCTGTAAACCTATTTTGTACACTAAATAACTGATAGAATCTTCTCACTATATTTTTCAAGAGCAATTTGTAATCACTGACAAAGAAAACCTTTATTTCTTCAAGCATTCTTCCTAAAGTATCCACATTTGCATAATATATTAAAATGCCATCCATCTAATGGTACCCTATAGATTCAGGAAATTGTTTATATATCATTTCCAATGGCTGACTTGCAAAATATTAGCACAGAGTGGGAAAATTTAATATTCCCAGTGGAAGAATCTTCTATTGATATCTTTCAGCAGCCTGAGAATAAGTAGGCAAATTTTTCTCTTTCCTTTTCTTTTCTTTTAAAGGTATAATTTTCTTTTAAAGCTAAAATGAAGAAGCAAACATTTAAATTAATAACTATAAGAGGTCATTCTTTAAGCAATAAGGAACACAAATGAATTCCAGATTGTAGAGATCCATTTGGCTGAATCACTTTATTAACAGATCTTAGATCTGTTACCATTGTCCATTTTCTAGATGTCTTCTTAAAAACAAATACAGGAGAATTCCAAGAACTGGTTGATCTTCAGTATGATGAGCACCTAGCTGCTTTTGTACCAACTGTTCAAAACTGTACCTAGAGTTTCTCTTTTGATAGAGGTCATTGTTTAACCCATATAAGTTTAGTTAATTATTTCAAATGTAGTGTCATTGGTAAAACTGGGAGCTTGCCAGTTGTTGTTCTGTGTATTTTTACAGCCTGTTTAATATAACTATAAGTATGACAAACATAGATGACTATTGATCTATAATTCTTAATTCCTATATAACTTAAAGGCTAATGATGTAATGTGTTCTTGGATTCTGTTTGCCAGAATTTTATTGAGAATTTTTGAAATGGAATTGTTTTTAGATAAGTACCGTTTAACAAAATTGAATCAAGACCAGGTGAACAATTTAAATAGACCTATAAGTCGTGAAGAAATAGAAGCTGTCATAACAAACATCCCAACCCAAAAAAGCCCAGGACATGATGGTTTTAATGCAGAATTTTATCAGAACTTCGAAGAAGAGCTGATACCTAT
>LOEQ01007033.1:76312-87819 GCA_001685075.1 Bramus lutescens | reverse complement strand
GGAACTAGCTCTTGTAGACCAGGCTGGCCTTGAACTCACAGAGATCCTCCTGCCCCTGCCTCCTGAGTGCTGATATTAAAGGCATGTGCCAGCACTACCAGGCTCCAAGGCAACTCTTATAAAGGAAAACATTTAATTGTGGTGACTTGCTTATAGTTTCAGATGTTTAGTTCATCACAATTATGGAAGGAAGCAAGGAAGCATACAGCCAGACATTGTTCTAGAGAAGGAGCTGAGAGCTGAGAGTTCTACATCTTCACTCATAGGCAGCAGGAAGTAGTATTAGATACTGGGAAAGCCTTGGCATACATGAGATCCCAACACCTGCCTTTACAGTAAAGCATTTCCTACAACAAAATCACAGCTACTCCAACAAGGCCACACCTCCTGTTAGTACCCTAGCATTTGGGGGCTATTTTCTTTCTCGGCACCAAATAAAATAATAGAATACATATGATATGTAAGTAGGAAGAGAATACTAAAGACAGAAGAATACCCATGGTGAAATGTGGGGAGATGGTGGAGAAAAGCAGGAAATGAGGATAAACCAGAAGAATTTATGCATAAAAGTATAATAACTAAACCTATTATTTTGTATGAAAATTTAAAAATAACAAAGAAATAAATCAATTCCAACAAATTTTATAAAGTTAACTTAAAATTTAGTTTCTACTTATATTATTTATGTTTCATCATTGTGACCAAAATAGCAGAAAAAAATCAGGTTATTTTTACACTACAGCTTTCAAGTTTTAATGTTCATCTGTCAAGAAGAGCTTGACAGAGCAGAAGAGAGTATGTTCAGATCATGGAAGCCAGGTATATAGAAAAGGAATATACTACTCTTCCTTGATGTCCTCATTCCCCCTATTTATTTAATTTATATCTCTGGTTTATAAAATGACACATTTTCTTCCCTGTTATTCATCTCTGGAAATGTGACGAACACAAGGATTTCTTTACTAATTTCCCAGATTCTTTGTAATTTTATTAATTTGAGAGTCAAGATGAATAAAACCAAGTTTTTTTCTCATTTGCTTTGACTTTACCTTTAGAATCATCACAGTGGTTTATAATTAACATTAAATAAATGTGTTTAATGAATAACTTTCTATTAAGCATGATTATATTTCATTATATGCTATTAAAATTTACTATAAGAATATATTTTGTTTCAGATATATAACTAATGTTGGCACTTACATTTGTTATATTTTTTCTGTTTGTAATTACTTGTGATATTTTATACTCATAAATCATTTCTAAGACAGGAAATTTACCCATTTTCATTCATATTCCTTAGATTGTTGTCATTCTAGGGGACACATGACCTAAATCATAGATTGCCTCATTGATACTGCCTAAGGATTATCTTCTCTTTAAGCCAAATTCACAAGGAAATATATATGGGATTGGGAATGTCAGACACTGGAAGAATCAAAAATAACATTTTACTACAAGCATGGGCAGGATTGTGGTATAAATATTATTTTCTAAAAGACAGGACATTCAGAAGAGAGATTGTAAAACATTATAATATACAAATTAGCAATAACTCAATGCTAAGTCAAGCAAGGAAATATGCAAAGGAACATATGGACGTTCAGTTTGTATTGTTAATATTTTTAAATCCTCATAAAAATGTTAAGTATGCTAGTGAAGCAATTAAAATTTATAACAGTGTTGGATTTAGATACTGAAATGGTTATCCTCGTTAATGACCTAATTAATAATTTACTGCATTTACAGTTCAAATAAATAAAATTAAATAAAAACATACATAGAATCTCCTAATAATCTTAAGATAGCTCATGTATAGCAAATTATTAAGAGAGTTCCAAAAATCATAGTGTGTTTTATAAGGGCAATATGGTTAATTTTCTATAGCAACATGAAAATAATGAAATCATCTATCACTTTTCAAAATTGAAAAATGTAAGTTACACATACTTTTTTAAATTAAGAAAGATAGGTTTTAAAAATGGAATAAGATAGTTTATATAATTCATATACTTAGACATAACTGTCACAAATATTATCTTTTAACCAAAATTATTTTCTAGATGTATAATCATTCATGTTTTAGGAAGTAGACAACAATAATATACATTAAATATGAAATATGTGCAATATGTGATGTAGCTAAATATAAGATTAATATTTAGTATAGAGCCCTAAATTTAGTGTATTCTGCTGCAATTTATATGTAGGTAAAACCAGTATGTAGAATGCAGCAAATGATGAATATATATGATTAATTAAAATGGTACAATTAGATAATAATTTATAACTACAGGTCTAAAATCTTCCACATCTCAGGTTTTATAAAATTGATCTTAATTTCTATATATTCAAAGTCTTGAATATAATTAATATTTAGTATGTAGAGAAAACATGAGAATACATGAGTACACAAGGACATAATTTATTGATAAATTTTCTCCCTAGTTATCATATATTGAGTATCTGTTGTAACAAAAGTATTTACAAGTATCAACTGTTTTATGGGGAAAGAAATGTGTTGCCACAAGTGAATAAGCATCACTGTTTTGTGAAAATATGTCCTCCAGAAAAATTTCTAGAAGCTGTGTATTACTCTGTATTAGTTATGTATGGTGTTTGCAAAGTTACAAAACATATAATATTCTGGAATACTGGAAAAACAAACTACTATTGTTGAATGAATCATCATAATTTGACTCTATGTAGCATGCATAATTATCTTTCATTTTATTTCATGTATTTGAAACACCTTACTTGGCTTCACAAACAAGGCAGGATGAAATTATTTAAAACAAACTTACCATCATTTCTAAACTTCACCATTGTAAGAGTCTGCCAATCTACCTTTCTACATTAACTACTAATTTTCAAATTCCTGCTCAAATAGAATCTGACTGAAATCACTTCTGAAATTTGTGCCCTTCTACAAACTCTTTTTTTTTGGTTTGTTTTGCTTTGTTTTGTTTATTGTTGTTTTTTTAAGTTCTTCAGATTTTATACATGAAATCTCTGTAGTGTTATCATATGTGCTTTAAAATTTTTAGCACATTTTAGTTTTTGTTGCTGTCTTATTATTTAAGATAATTGTTAAACCATGCCAATTATTTAAAAATATAGACTTTTAATATTTTAATATTTTTACTATTCAATTAATCACAGTCATTGATTCTTTGAAACCTATACAGGTTTATATATAAGTGAAGTTAGTTCTTTACTTCTTGCCTTGCTTATATCAGTCAACTTCATCATAGCAACTGGAAACAAGACTAGGAGAGTTCTCAATAGAACAGTGTTGGGATGTTGGGACCTTTTGAGTTGTATTTAGGACCCAGAGGGATCTACTTTTTTTGTGAATGGGTTAATATCATTATAGAAATAAATGACTAAGTGTGTTTGTTATTTCTCATCCTTAAGAGACTTTCCTTAGGAGCACACAGTGTCTCTGTCACCTCCAGGATACAACATAGCCGTTCCAGTTTGGAAACAGTAAATTATTTTTCTTATAATGCCATGGGTCAATGGTCTTACATCTTGTCCTTGCATTATTTTTAATAAAATGCTGATTGGCCAGTAGCCAGCAGTTAGTATAGGTGGGGCAACCAGGCAGGAAGTAGACTTTGGGCAATGAGAAGAGGAGAATTCTGGGAAGAATAAGTAGTCCGCAGTCTTGACCCAGCCACAGAGGAGGCAAGATGTGACTGCCACATTGATAAAGGTACCAAGCCACGTGGCTAACAGACAAGAATTGTGGGCTAGTTTAAGATGTAAGAAGTAATTAATAGGAAACGCCTGATCTACTAGGCTGATCAGTTTATGATTAATGTATACCTCTGTGTGTTTATTCTACTGTGGGACCTGGTGGGACAGAAACCTCTGTCGACATATTAACTCACATTAAGATATTCAGTTTTTGTCATGAAGATAAATGAAATTTTGATGCAATTTAACCTGTTTTTCACTCAACAATATGAAAGCAGATGTCAAACTTTCCTTTCAACATATTATTTTTATAGTTTATATACATCTTAGGTGAATATTTTAATTGATGAAACCAAAATCCAAAAGAACTGAGGAAAATATTAATCAGCATTTTAGTCAGTAGTTGAATATTTAACACAGTAATACAGTATGTTATTAGGTATTGATATCATTATTTATAATAGCTACTAATGTTTTGGCAAAATGATGCTCACCGTTTTTTCATTTAAAATTTTAAAAATTTTAGATACTAGCCCAGTTCCTCTTTCTCCCACCTCCCGCTTCCCTCCATCCCACTCCTTTTCACGCCTCAGAAGAGTAAAGACCTTCCTTGGGGAGTCAACAAAATCTGGTATACCAGGTTGAGGCAGGACCTCACCCCATATCAGGGTTGACTAAGATATCTCACCATAGAGAATGGGCTCCCAAAAGCCAGTTCATGCACCCAGAGTAAGTCCTGGTCCCACTGCTCACACTTTCTAACAGGTCAAGCCACATTAAGAAGAATTAGCTCAGTCCCATGAAAGATCCTCAACTGTCAGTCCAGAGTGAGTAAGCTCCCTCTAACTCATGTCAGCTGTCTCTGTGGTTTTCCCAATCATGATCTCGACTCCCCATTTCTCAAAGAAACCCTCCTCTCTCTCTTCAACTATGCTCCCAGGAACTCAGCCCAGTGCTTGACTATGGATCCCTGCATCTGCTTCCATCAGTTACTCCATGTAGGTTCTATGATGACAATTATGGTAGTTACTTATCGGAATATAGGGAAAGACCAGTTCAAGTACCCTCTTCCCTATTTCTTTGTTGATCCTTATGCATTCCTGGGAAATTCTTTAGCACCTGATTTCTTTCTAACCACGTAAATATTCCCTCTATCAAGATATCTCCTTCATTGTTCCCCGTTTCTGTCTCTCCCTGAAACTCGGCCATCTGGAGCCCTCAGGTTCCCATCACCTTTCTTCTACTTCCCTTCCCAGTTTACCCAGGAGAACTTAACTATTTTCCATTCCTGGGGTCCTCCCCTTATGTCCCTCTTAGGTTCCACCTTTAAGCTAGCTTCTCTGGGATTGTGGTTTATAGCCTGGTTATATCCACTTATGAGAGAGTGCATACCATGTTTTCCTTTCTGGGTCTGGGTTACCTCATTCAGGATGCCTTTTTCTAGTTCCATCCATTTGCATGCAAATTTCAAGATGTCATTGTTTTTTACCACTGAGTAGTATTCCATTCTGTAAATGTACTACATTTTCTTTATCCATTCTTCGGTTGAGGGGAATCTAGGTTGTTTCCAGGTTATGGCTATTACAAATAATGCTCCTATGAACATAGTTAAATGCTCAACACTTAGCATGTTTCAGAATTACCTAGAGTGCTTGTTAAACACAAATACAGGCATAGTATGCCCAAAATATCTGATTGAGTAGGTCAGAAGTGGAACTGGAACATTGATATCAGGAGCATTTAATGCTGAATCAAAGACCAAACTTCAAAATCAGTGATTTAGTTTAATGATAATAAACCAAATGATACATCATATAAAACTTTGTGACTATTGGCACATTAATATTTAAGCCTTTACTTAGTAATATGTAAATAATGTCCAGTTTGTGTAGACAAAACAGAATGTGAAGTCATCTCTGTGTATGGTATCTATGGCATCTGATATTTATTTGCTCTCATATGTATCTTTATCACAGGTTTCTGTACATTTAGAATCACCAGTCACAGATTGCTGCATATTAAGAATATCTACTAAAAGTATTTGGGAGGAATTTTATTTAATATTGTAAATAATGGAGGATTTTAATATTTTATTTACATAAAAACACAAGTAATTCATTTCTACTGAAAAGAATTGAAGTTGTTTCTTAAAGTAAAACAATTGACTGCCTCTCATTTACATTTTGCTTAATACACTTTCAGTTTATTTGCTAATATTCATCTTTATTTTCAGAAAGTAAGTAGTGTATATTGCCATCAATTTGAGTAAACAAAAGTTAGATTTTCAAGATATTTTCTTCTGCTCATCTATATTAGAGCTGTTGCGGTATTGATAAAATCATTGATAAATTATTGCATTGTCTTCATAATGAATTTCCCTGCTCCTATCTCTGAGTCATTAAGTTCTCTTAAAAAACAACTAAAATTAATTTATTCATTCATCAGATATTTATCATGTGTCCACTAAGATGAATATACAAATAAACTTGCTTTGTTTAAGTCTTCTGCTTTGCCACTTGAAAGCTCAGCAACAATATAATGGATGATATTAGTATTCTTTATGATTCACCCTTTGTTTAAAATTGTCCTCTCATTTTTTCCACTCTCTGCCTTATGCATTATGTCTTAACAACACAAACCTACCGAAAGCCTTTTGTGTATACCAGTATGTCTTTATCCATGACCTCTTTTATCCTGAGAAAATTTTATTTTATACAGGATATATTTCTTTTCCCACCATTGTTTTCAAATTTCTGTTTACTGGGCTGAGTTTTGCATTTCTACTTAGCAAGGTTCAAATTCTCTCCAATACCCTTCTCTATCCATGGAAAACATATTTATATCAAATCATATTTACTTTCCCCAAATCATGAAAATCTATCTCAATGATTGAGCTTCTACTAATAAGTTGTTTTATAGTTATTCCTCTAGAATTGAAGACTCTCAGATTCATCTTACTATACTTTATCTCAAACACTTAATGATGCTTGTTATCTAAAAATATGTCATTAAATTTGAATTATGGTCACTGAGGAAAATATAGACAACATACTGAAATTAATTTAAATATTATTTTAAAAGTAACTATATTGTAGGTGGCAATCTAGAGAATAACATTTCTTATTTAAATTTAGAAAATCAGGAGTTCTTCCTATCATGATATTCTACAAACTTAGAATACTTATTCTTTATTCAATAATAGATTTTTAATGAAAAATATGGAGTTATTTTTTATAATCTCACTAATACTTAGCATTAATACTCAATAATGTTATGAATATTCATTCCATAAAGTACATGTTGAGGTTCAATAATAGATATGAATATTTAAATGTGTTTTCAGGAAAATTGTGATGCTATAAAGAAAATATCACATTTAATGTCATTTTAATACTAAATATCAATCAGAACAATAACATTTTATATAATTTCACACATACTGCAAGTCATATGGCTTGGATTCTGGAACCCTGACTATAAGTGGCAAGGCAATGAAGAAGCTGGGATCAGATGGGGTGTGCTGAGTCTGATTGAGGATACCTACTGCAGCAATTATAGGTTCTACAGTTTCTCTAGCAGAGAACCCTGAACACCTGATTCCACTTGTCAGTCTGTCTGCCTGTTGCTATCTTTTTTCCCATTCCTGCACTGTTTCAGTCAGAGTCAAATCCCTGTCGGCAATGCCATGATAAGATAGGTGAGAACAAAAATTCCTTGTTGGTATAAAGATAAGAATTTAGAACTCAGAAATTATAATGATTTAAGGACATGACAGTGTAGTAAATTCTCATTTGGTTTACTTAATCTTACTACCACAGGTCTTTGTCTAGATTTGCAGTTCCAGGAACAACTTCGTACCTATTAAGCAAGTTT
This sequence comes from Bramus lutescens, assembly GCA_001685075.1. NCBI lineage: Eukaryota > Metazoa > Chordata > Mammalia > Rodentia > Cricetidae > Bramus > Bramus lutescens. Next base: position 80,244 of record LOEQ01007033.1, on the reverse strand, counting down.
TATGTTGAATCAGAAAATACATTAAGTCTAACAACAAGGTGTAAGTGGCACTATTGCACCTTTTTAGATATCTTATCTGGTTCTCATTTTGTGGTTTGTAGGTGTAACAGATGTATGGGACTTTTGATTGATTTAGTCCATTGGCGCCTTGTATAGCACCTTCTAGTATAATGAAAGTTATTCTTTGGGGAGATTTTTCAGATCAACATATTCTTTATTCATTTCAAACCTTGTGTCCAAATTATGGGACAACTTTAGCAATGGGCCCTTGTCTTAAATATTTTGGAAGTAACCCCCCAAGGGCAATGTCAAAAGCCTATATTGTTTTGGAGGCTTTCTTGGACCTCACTGACCAAAAACCTACAAGAAATCAGGATTTTTGTTAGATAGTCTATGCTTTGGGAGGGTATTTTTATCCAAACTGTTTAAATTATTTATGTATATAATCATATATATATATATATATGAAACATACTACATTAGATTTACTTAAGTATGAAATAATGCTTCCCCATGCTATAAATAACTTTTTATTTCTTCCTCCTCCTTTATAATTGATTTTTAAATGTTAAAAGAGTAAGCACTATAGTTAAATATGTTTTATGAATTTATGATTATATAAGGAAACTAAAAATTCCTTGAGGCAAAATTGTCCTTTCATTTAGTTTTCTCCCACTGTAAAAATGTGTTGATTTATGATCATTTAATCATTCTACATAATGATATTTTCACTAATCACCTAATATTGGACTATGAAAAGTTGCAAATATTTTGCTTCTGAACTGTTTGAACAGAAAAAGATTTTAGAACAAAAAGGTTTCTTACAGGTTGATTCATGCAAATCAAATTTGGAAGACATCAAAACAGTAATGAGGGGATAAGTAAACAGATCATAACAATGATACATCACATTTAAATTGTCAATGGTAGAAGACAAGGGGGTATGTAGGGATTGATAACATTTGTCTAAGTTCTGTTGAACTGTAGTGACTTAATAATGTAAATGTGGATCCTTGTTATACAAAGGCTATATAATTTGGAGCCATTTGAAAGAATGTCTCATACAAGCCACTGGGGATACTTGCTTAACTTTAATGAGATCCCAATAATTATCAATGTCCAAAAGAAAATAGAGGACATACAGCCATTAGTGAAGGAGTTTAACCTAAGTATGTTTCATTTCCTGTCTGAGTAAGAACTTGGTAGACAAGACAGTTAAAAAAAAGAAAGTAAAAAGAAAATTAATTCCGCAGGGACACGGAAATGGAATGAGACTTTTGTCACTTGGCTGAGCCGATGGTGGTTTGACTTTATGGTGTAGGAGACATGCTGGTAAGTCTGAATAATTTAGACTGACATATGATTTTGGAGAAGACAAAGCACTTAGGAATATAGCAATGGTACATTACAAACAAGTTTCAAAGTTAGAAGACAAAGAGGAAATTCTAAAAACAATTATATATTAATATCACATCATTTATTTGACTAAAGGATATTTTCTCAACAAATAATTGTAGCCCAGGAAACAATAAAAAGCATTCTCCCAACTTCTGACAGAAATTGACTATCAACTAATAATACTATATGTGCAAAGCTGTCCTTTAGAAATGAAATGAAAAAGCAACCCATAAGCCCTGTACAGGAGTCAGGAAAGCAAATGTGGCAAGATTTCTGTGAAGACAGATATACTATGTGAAATAAAATGAAACAAGGATACATGTTGTGCTTATGATTCATTATAAGGCTCTAAAGGCTGAGCAACAGTTAATTGAACAGACAATAGGAAGATCACCACTGTATTTTTTTCATGTCTAAGCAGGAAGGAATTGTTCTTAGTTAATAACTCTTTACTCCACTGTTCTTAAAAGAGTTTGCCCAAGATTTTGTGCACATAGAGAATGTGAAGGGTGGTCAGACTGTCTCATATCAAATTGTGTGGTTTCTAATCACCTACTAATTTAAAAAGTACTAGTGTTTTGATGGATGCTGCAACAAATTTTAATTAATTCATGGAAATATCCATGGAAGATGAATAGCAATAAGAGATATGAAGTTAAAGAAGAATAAGCACAAATGTCCAATCTTCCACCTATGATTCCAGCAAGTTAAAAGATATGTTTACTGGTGAAATAGTGGAATCAATTTCATGTAAACAATTAACCATTTTCTTATGCAATGTAAGGTTTCTCCATGAGATGATAACTTTAATAAACACTGATAATGAGACCAATATCCCATGTTTAGCCAGGCACTAAGATCTAAGGGAGAAAATAGTCTAGTGGCTTATTATTATACATATAGGTTGGTTTAACATCAGCCCTCATTACAGAAGATTCTGCTGGCAATAAATAACAATAAACACAGAGAACATAACTGTCCAACACAGTGAATAAGTGACTAGAGTATTAAGCCCTGAATGAGAAAGGCATATGATGCCCTTTCTCTCAGGGCTCAGGGATTTTCATGAAATAGGGGATAGAAGCAGATTGAAAGAACTAGAGGTGGTAGATACCTTAAGACCTATGATGTTTTCCAGACACAACAGTGTTATTGCACATATGAAATCACTGCTACTATAACACTAAACAAAACAAAACCATCAAAAAAAAAACCCTGAGTATACTCAAATCATACAAAAATCCTACCATGGAGGAGGGAAGGTAGGCAGGCAATTTCACTGCCAGCTGAAGATTTACTGGTATTTGCTGAGAGAGATGAAATCAGTTTTCTTTAAATATGTGAAAATGGGTAAACTGAAAAACTCTAGGGAGGACTCATATATTCAAGATGATTTGGGCAATACAAATTGAACTTGATGAATTTACAGCCTTAAAAAGAGAAATCACATTGTTTTATGGGGAGGGGTGTAAGTTTGAAGAGGATAGATATGGGATTATTTATAGGTGAATATGATCACAATGTACATTATATGAAATTACCAAAAATAATAAAATATTATTTTAATAGCCTGAAAATTGTGTACAATAAGAGACTAATATCCCACCTCTGAGTAAGCATTCAAAGGAAGTTCTATCAAATACATAGGGATATTTAAACAGCTTTTTTATTGCTGCACTACTCATAGTATCAAGGATATGAAATAACCATAAATATTTTATAGAGCATGAAATGATAAAAAAGAGATATACATATATGTGTTCATAAGTTTTATTATCCAAAGAATCATAAACTATCATTTATAGTAGCCATAAAGTTATATGAAATAAGTCAGAAAAATGAGGCAAATATAGTTCATGTGACATGTTTAAAAAGGTGATAAAATACTGAGTAAATTAGGAATAATTAGTAACTTGAAATGTGAGAAAATCAGAAAATGAGTTCCAAATTATATATAGTATAAATTATGAGAAGATAGGGCTTAAATATCCAAATACAAAGCACCAAGAATGAAATGCAGACATTAATTATTTTAACGTTACTTACTACAGATTATGAAATACAAAATATTATAATATTATTCCATGTCTGACAAACATGGGCTATTTTCTGCTGAGGAAAACTAATCTTGAATACTTCAAGGGGCAAAAACTGTTGATAACACTGATGAGATTGTGACCAAGTGACAATACATTTTAAATTCCATTATTATTTCACATACTAATAGAATTAAAATAAATATAGCAAATTCATTGCATATTAAAATCTCTTATAAACACTATTTGTTATCTTTACCACTGTATATATAGTCAGATCTTGAAAGGTTCCTATCTTCTTCATGTTCCTATTTGAAAAAATAGTCACTATCATTTGTATAGCCCTGACTAGTTTACTTTTCTGTATTATGCTATTAAAAGTTTTTGTAACACCACAAGTCAGCAGTAACATCCATATTTTGCTGTGGAAAATTCATACAAACATATGTGAAGGCGTAAGTCATAAACAATCCCACACCAGTTGGGATTTAAAGGGGT
>LOEQ01007033.1:33237-49589 GCA_001685075.1 Bramus lutescens | reverse complement strand
ATCGTCTCAGTGGGTGGGCACACCCCTTGTGGTCCTGACTTCCTTACTCATGATATCCTTCCTTCTGTTCCTCATTTGGACCTTGGGAGCTAAAATTCTGTCTTTACTCTGTATGTTTAGTGTTTTGATTATTGTGTGGTGAGAATTTTTTTTTGCCCATCCTATTTGTTGTTCTGTAAGCTTCTTGTACCTTTACAGGTATGTCTTTCTTTAGATTGGGAAGCTTTTATCTATGATTTTGTTAAATATATTTTCTGTGTCTTTGAGCCTGAATCCTTATCCATCTTCTATTCCTATTAATCTTAGGTTTCATGTTTCCATGGTGTATCAGATTTCCTGGATATTTTTTGTTAGGATTCTATTATATTTGATATTTTTTGACTGATGAATCTATTTCCTCTATCATATCTTCAACACTTGAGATTCTCTCTTTTATCTCTTATGTTCTGGTGGGTGATACCTGCATTTCTAGTTCCTGTTTATTTCCCCAGATTTTTCATTTTCAGAATTCCCTCAGTTAGTATATATTTAGTGTTTCTATATCAATTTTTGAGTCTTGAATGTTTCTTTCATCTGTTTTATTGTTTTATTTCTTGACTTTGTCTAAAGAATTTATTGATTTCTTCCAAGTTTTTCCTTGTCTTTTCTTCAGTTTCTTTACTTGATTTTTAATTTCTCTTTAAGAGACTCTGTCATCTTCAAAATGTTTGGTTTCTTATATTTAAGCTGCATTGGAATGTTCAGGTCTTGCTGTTGTAGGATTGCTGGATTCTGGGGGTGCCATATTACACTTTTTGTTGTTGAATGTGTCATTAAAGCAGTGTTTAGACGTCTGTTCTTCCAACTGGTATGGCTTGTGACAGTGCTTATTCTTCCAAGTGGTATGTTTTTCACCTGTGCCTATGTTATCTTCTGGGGTTGTGAGGAAGGACTGGCCGTGGGGAGGATGCTCATGTTCATGGGGTTAGGCAACAGAGTGGGTCTTGGAGAAACAAAGCCCAATAGGTGACATGGATGGGGGTGAATACTTGAGGCAGTTCTCTCACTCCCTCCCTGGCTGATGGGTTTTTCTCTGAAAATAATTTTTAATAACATGAGTATGTTGTAATAAATTCTTACAGCCTGCACACTATCAAAGAAAATAAGGATTATTTTTGATGGTTGATTTTAATTTCATAGATCTAGGAGAATAGAACTTTTAAGCCTAATTTCATTCTAGTTTGTATAAATTGACATAAAGGAATGAGAAAGATAATAATGAAAGATTAAATTTCAGGTAAACTTCAAGAAAATACAGAAAAATTCAGCAAGTGACAATAATGTGTTATCTCAGATGAATGTAATTCAAAAGCTTCGGCTCAGAAGTTGGAATACTGAAGAAACAAATACAAACCCAAAAATGCATAGGAGCAAATAAATGCAAATGCTTGAAAATTCTCATCCCTATTTTAATGTTAAGTAAAGACAAAGATATATTAGACCCCTTAGCATATTTAATTTTATCCCACATAAAAAAGAAAACATCCCATCAAGAAATTTTCTTTTCTGTTTTAAAAAACACTTCATTTAATAGTACTTTTTGAAAATGTAGTGACAAATCTAATTGCCACCTGTGTCTTAATGTGTATTTTTCTATTATGTAGTTCAATAAACAAATGTTCTCCATTCTTACTCTTTGGAGAACAGATGATTGTATGGCAAGTTGCAGTCCAATTACATAGCATCCTAAAAAAAAACAGCATCAACAATCAACAATCTATGGAGGAATCGAGCCTGGGTCCATTAGGTTGTCACATATTTCCAGTTTAGTGCTTTTTTATTGACCATTCAATGATCGTAAACTGCCTTTGGGAAAGTACACTTATTGTTGTTATATATTCTACTGTTTTAGTTCTGCATTGAGTTTAGCTTTTTGAGATTAAAGGTAGTCTCTTTCTTCTTTTTGTCATAGCTTCCTAAGTAGAGAAGAAATTGAATAAGACAGCTTTAATAACTTTTCATGCAGTAAGGAAACAAAGCACCGGCAGAATATAAAAAAGTAATTAAAATTCAGCACTTTAAGTACTTAGAGCGTCAAAATGTCAAGGGTGTTATAGCTTAATAAAATCTTTTTGGAATCACTATTTGCAGTTAAAAAAATAAGAGGAGAAAATGCAACATGTGATTGGTGGTACAGTACATTGCCCTTCTGGGGATAATCTGTTGCCTATTCATTATTACAAGAAGTATGCTAAAAGTAAGCCCATGTTTAAATTAGACTGTGAAGATCATTGCCATCTTAATTTAAAATAAGAGAGGTTAGTAACTAAAATCAGTTGTGTTTGGTAATAAACTGTTGTTGTAAACTTTCTGGGATGTTAAAACCTAAATATTATAAAATATTTAACAAAAGATGAGATAACTTTATTTTTAGTGTAAAATGAATCTTTATAAGTAACTTGCATAGTATAAAGTTTTTACCCCCCCAGGATTTGTTAGAAGAAGTCATTTGAAAACAAGCGCTAGGGTTCAAAATAAGAATTTTCATATATTCATGTCTTTAGTCCCATAAACACAATACACACTTGATGTAGTATTTGAAAGTCAAGATAACCCAGACCTAGAAAGACAATTATCACATTTACTCACTCATAAGTGGTTTTTAAACAAAAAAACAATAAAAACTAGCCCACAAATCACAATTGAGAGAACCTAGACAAAAATGATGACTCTAAGAGTCATACATGGGAAGTAGAAAAAGACAAGATCTCCTAAGTAAATTGGGAGCATGGGGACCTTGGGAGAGGGTTGAGGGGAGGGGAGAGGCAGGGAGGGAAACAGAGAAAAATGTAGAGCTCAATAAAAATATATATGAACACACATATTTTATTGCAAGATATTGAATTCTCAACTAGAAAACATCATCCTGAGTGAGGTAGCCCAGGCCCAGAAAGACAAACATAGCACGTACTCACTTACAAGTTGATAGTAGGTATATAGTAAATGATAATCTTGTTATGGTCCACTGACCAAGAGAGACTATGTAAGAAGGAGGGCTTGGGGACGGGTGCACTAGGATCTCTCTTGGAAGGGGAAAATACTAGGTTTAGTGGGTGAACTCGTGGACAGGAGGGATTGGGTACAAGAGGGATAAAGTTGAGATAGGGAGGAAGAAAATAATGGGAGAAACAACTGGAATTGGGAGGCATTTTTAGAGCAAGGTGGAAACCTAGTGCAACGGAGTCTATGAAAGTAACTCTCCGAAAGACTCCTAATAATGTGTGACAGGAGCCTGAACTGGTCATCTTTAACTAGATAAGGCCTCAAGTAAGAGGGAGTAGAGTACCAACACCCACGAAACATTAAACATACAGTTTTTTTCCTGCCTGCAGAGTGTTTTGGGACAAGAGCCTAGCAGAATTCTCATCAAAGAGACCAGAGAGATTTAAACCAACAACTGATGGGAGTAGATGCAGAATTTCAGACCCAAACATTAGGAAGAGCTCAGGGAGTCCTGAAAAAGACAGGAAGGAAAGTTTGGAGGAACCAGAGGGGTCAGGGACACCATGAGAACACAGCCTACAGAATCAACTGAGCAAGATTCATGTGTGTTCATAGAGATCAAGGACCCTGTAGAGTCTGACCTAGATTCTCTTATATATTATGGCTTGATGTTCTTTGGAGCCTCCTAACAGTGGGAGAGAGTGTTTCTCTTTTTTGTATGCTTGTGGGATCATTTTTTTTCCCATACTGGGTCACCTCGTCCAGCCTTGATATAATTGCATATTCCTGGACTTAGTGTAGCATATTATGCTATGGTTGATTGATGTTCCTTGGAGTCCTATTTTTTGAGGAGAGACTGAGTGCACAGTGTTTTAGGGCAAGAGAAGGGGCAGAAAGAGAGAATGAGGGAGGGGAGAAAAGAAAAACTTCAATAGGGATGCAATTTATGAAAGGATAAGAAACAAAATAACAAAACAAATTAAACAAACAACAAAAACAAAAACCCCAGTAAGTTATCATTTCCTGCCTGTTCAGATGGCTGTTAGAATCTAAGGAAGAAAAATAAGTATAAAAACTTCAATTGTTGTGCACTGATGATGAGAATGTTACTAATACAGCCACTGTGATAAAGAGTATGGAGGTTCAAAATCATATAATAAACTATGATGCCATTCCTGTGTATTTAACTAAAGGACTGAAATCAAGATTTCAAATATCTGCATTCTCACACTCACTGCAGCAGCATCCACAACTGTCAAGATATAGAAACCACCAGATTTCTATCACCAAATTAAAGAGTGCCAGTGAGATGAATCATCAGAAATGTTGGTTATCTTAAATATAAAGACCTGAATTTGAGAATTAGGACCCAAATGATAGGCGAGAACCAAGTTCTACATGTTGTCCTCTCTCTTCCACACACCTTAATCTCCACATGAAAGCCTTAGCATGCACTGTCACTCTCCAATCAATAAATATATGATTATATTTTATAAAAAGCAAGGAATGATAAAGAATGTAATTTATAGAAGAATATTTACTTTACCTTGAAAAAGAAGGAAATACTGCTGAGTACAGCACAGAAGAACCCAAAAGATATTGTGCCAAATGAAATAAGCTAGGTACAGAAGCACAGATACTATGGGATCCCACTCATATGAGGTATCTAAAATAGTCAAGCTTAGAGAAATTAAAAGTTGGGTGGAGTCTGGCAGGGTCTGTACAGAAATGGAAAGAAGAATTGTCTAATGGGTATAAAGCTCCTGTGACAAAGATAAACAGTGATCATTTGAACACCATATTGAAAATTTTAGAGTAGACCTTAGGTAATGTGTTCTCACTTCTCACACAAAAGGGAAGTAGGGAAAAGATTTGGAAAGACAGACATGTTATTAATCTAATCATCATGATGGGTTTTATCTATACACATATAAATGTTATCAAAGCCACCAAATTGTATATAGTAAATATATAGATTTTTAGTGAAACTAATTTTACTTCAATAAAGCTTTCAAAAAAGGAGAGAAGGAAATATACATATTAGAAAATAAAATACAAAAGATTGAAATTAATAAAAACAAAATGGAAAGCCCTGTTGAAACATTGTGAGATAAGAAACCTCCAGATATGCCATTAAGTTTGTTTTCTGCTGATCATCTACTGCTAGGCATATGCATGCAGTCAATTCTTAAGAGTAGTTTGCTTTCTTTTCTTTTTTCCCAATGAGACTTTCTTGAAGAAAACAAAATTTTTATTTAAAAGTGTCTATCAATTGAAGATTGCTTCTGTGTTAAAGATGGGGGTATGTGTTTACTTCTCTTTTCAAGCCTAGAATCTCATCTGGTGCAGAACTATGCAGGAGGGGAGAAAACCAATTCGTCAGAAATGTTGGTTATCTTAAATATAAAGACCTGAATTTGACAATTAGGACCCAAATGATAGGCGAGAGAATGCATATATACATTTACATATATATGTGTAATTTTGGAGGATGACTTACAGGCTATAGTATAGATAATACAACAATGAGTGTCTATAAATTGAAGGTCAAAAAATTCAGTAGCTTTTTAGTCCACAAGACTGGATGTCTCAATTGGTCTTCAGTATAAATCTGTACATGCCACCTCAGTCTCTGCTTTCATATAACCTTTGATCAGTTGATTTAGAGAGCTTTTCTTCTTTGGTGTCATCCATTTCCTCTGACCCTTACACACCTTCACTCTTTCTGTTTCCATTATCACAGGGTGCCCTGAACGCTGGGGGAATAATATGATGTAGCCATTTGATTTAGAACTGGATGTTCACAGGACTCTCAACACGATAGTTATTGTGGTTGTCAACTTGGCTACAACTGGAATTTACTAAGACACTAAAATGGAAGGGCATACATGTGATGGATATTTGACTAATTTGAAATGGGAAGTAACTCTTCTAATTTGGATCTTGGAGATGGGAAGAGAGACTTTAAATCCATATGTACGAATTGGGAAGTCACACGTCTAATTTGGGCCATGTTTTCTGTTGGAAGTTTATACAAGGACAACGTGGAAGGAAGCTTAGGCTCTTTGATTGCTTGTTCTGGCCTCACAAGCAAGTCCATTCCTTTACTGGTATTAGTGCCTACTTCTCTGTGACTCTGGAATATACTGAAGACCAATTGAGATATCCAGTCTTGTGGACTAAAAAGCTACTGAATTTTTTGACCTTCAATTTATAGACACTCATTGTTGTATTATCTATACTATAGCCTGTAAGTCATCCTCCAAAATTACACATATATATGTAAATGTATATATGCATTCTCTCTCTCTCTTTCTATATGTATATATATATATGTGTGTGTGTGTGTGTGTGTGTGGAGAGAGAGATTCATAGAGATTCATTCATTCTATAAGTTTTGTTACTCAAAACAATCATGACTAATGCATTCACTTTCTGCATAATGCCTGGCTATTGATCTATGTATTTGTTCCCACGTGCTACAGGAGGATACTTCATTGATGGGAGTTGAGCAAGGTACTTATCTACAAGTATTGAAGAATGACATTAGTCATTTTATTGCTCTATTTCTTGTCTCTTTTTTTAAAGTAATATTATGTTTGACTCTAGGGTCCTGGACTATTAAGTCCCAGATAACCCAAGCAATTTTTTATGTTGTGTTACATCATATGGAAGGGTCCTTAAGTAAAATTAGAGGTTGGTTGGTCAGTTCCATAAGGTTTGTGCCACCATTGCCCTAGCATGTATTGCAGGTAGAACATCATTGTAGGTGAAAGGGTTAGTGTTTACATTTCTTCTTTGGTGAAAATCATAGTACTAACCTGTACCAAAGACAGTGGAGCACAGTGGTCAAGGGTCTATGTAGGTAACAATTTGATTTGTCCATTTTCAGTGAGTTGTAGAGGTGTTGTCTTCAGCAATAGTGCCTTGCCATCACTTTGTAGAGAGCAATTTGTAGTCTTGGCCAGAGCCTGGATTGTTTGGGGGTTCCTATAGAACTCCTTTGAACAACAACTCAATTAGATGTGACCCAATACCGGTTCTAGAAGCTTCATTTGGTGACAAGGGATGTCAATTGGGGCTCAGAGATCCACATTATTTAGATATTTCATTTAGATCACACTGTGTGTGTGTGTGTGTTAGCAAGCTTCTAATTTATTAGATTTCCATACTACCCATCTGTGATGATATTTTTTGTACTTTAACAAATAAAACTTTGCAGAAGATCAGAGTGTGGAGCTAGACACACTAGTTAACCATAGAGGTCAAACAGTGTTGGTATACACTGTTAATCACAGCTCTTGGGAGAATGAGGCAGACAGATCTCTGTGAGTTCAATGCCACTCTGAGATACATGAGATTGATTCAGTTTAAAAGAGAAACAGAGCCAAGCAGTGGTGGCTCACACCTTTCATCCAAACACTAAGGTGGGGAAGACAATAGGTGATTTGACTGAGCAGTGAGAGGAATATAATGTGAGAGAAAGCAGGGGCTCAAGATTCAGTCTGAGGATTCATAGAGATAGGATTTGCCTGTTCAGTCTCAGTATTGGGAGAGGTAAGAACTCTAGTGGCTGGCTGCTCTGTTTCTCTAATCTTTCATCTTCTACTCTGTAATATTTGACTCCAGGTTTTTAATTAATAAGACAAATTAGGATTGTATTATATGTGTCACCCAATATGGAACCAAAATTTCCACAGAAAACCTGAAAAAGCTTTTTAAAAAGTTCTAAATACACAAAATTAGAGTCAAACATGGCTTCTTATCTGCTTTTTCTTGGATAGGCTATGTTTTCCAGTAGCAAGAAGAGGTGTGTCTCTTGTAAGAGATGGTTGGCATTAGCAGCAAGGTTAGCATGGCTCTTTTAAGAGGCCTTTCCACCAAATACTTAAATGAGGTTTATGAGCAGCAGGTGGCACACTACTCGGTGGCAGCATAGACTCAGAAACTTCCCAAAGCTGGATTGGTAAGCATAGGATCAGCTAGGACCTTCAACATAAATCTAGACTCTCAGGAAGCTAAAGAAGGGGAAAAAGCCAGCTTCCAATGCCAAGGCTTTTGTCCTAGCCATGCCTCTTAGCAATTTAAAGACTCATGTTTACAGAAAAAGAGATATGCAGTAAATATATATTCAGGTCAAAAATGTACAAATGGTTTAAAGAGTGTCTAAAAATGTACATAGGCTTGGATGAGTAAAGAGAAGGTATAGACAGTCTTAAAAGTAATAAAATGTTTTAAAATAATAAAATTAAATCCTTGGAAAAGGAGTAAAATAATATAAAAAACTATATAAAGATGTAAAATACAGATAGATTCTGGATACTGTATGTTATTGTGATTTCTTTGAATTGTTTGATTACTGAGGAAGGAGAAACAGCTGCTAAAAGACGTTTGATTATAACTGTTTCTGGATTAATCCAACCTATGTATTTTGAAGTGACTTGATTTCATTTTTACTTTTGATAAGAGGTTCTGCTTTTATTTTCCCAGGAAATGAGAGACTTTGGATTCATTCTCCATTAAGAAAAATCAGGTTTGATCAAGGAAGACCCCCCAAAAAATTTCCCAAGGAAGCAGATGGCCAGATGTTTTAAAATTTTGAATATCTCTGTTGCAGTTTCCTGAGTTCTACACCCAGAATAGCTTCAAGGCTGCTGGCTAAGATGATGCAGCCTCAGAGAATACTCCAGTCAGTCAGGACTCTACCATAATCCTGAATTTTCTCACCATCCCCCAAAGATTACCAGTGCCCCCAATTAGCAGGAAGTAGTCTATAAGTCTTTTCCAAAATTTCCAAAGATGAGTCATGGATAAGTATGATCATTGAAGGGGTTTGGGTACAAGTTGTTATTGGTAAAGGTCAAGAAAAATTATGTTCAAATAAGATTAGATTCAGATATCTCATTTAAAAAGAAAGGGGGATATAGAAATGTGCTAATGCAAGTTAGAATAGAAAATGAATTCAGTACAATCTTTTGGACTCATAAAACTAGGATAGATAATAGAATATTTTCTCTGAGTTTGTCAAATGTTTGTGGAATACACATTGTTGATGTATTTTTTGCCTGTGCATGCTGTATATAGTTGTTGTACTTATTGTATATAGTTTTTTATACTAGTTATTACCTTTTTAATTTTAGACAAAAAAGGAGAAATGTAGTGACATTTTGTTTGTGCTTTAACAAATAAAAAATTTGCTTGATGATTAGAGTACAGAAATAGCCACACTAGTTAGCCATAGAGGCCATGCAATGTTGGGACACATCTTTAATCCTAGCACATGTGAGGCAGAGGCAGACAGATCCCTTTGAGTTTAAGGCCACCCTGGTTTACACAGGATTGAATCAGTCTAAAAGAATAACAGAGTCAAAGCACTGGTGGCTCCCACCTATATTCTCAACACTAGGGAGGTGGAGACAGCAAATGATATGGCAGTGTGGAGAGAGGCATATAAGGTAGGAGGACACAGGAACTCAGAATTTAGTCTGAGGTTTCATAGAGATGGCATTCAGTCTGAGGATTCATAAAGACAGGATCTTGCCTATTCAGTCTCAATATTTAGAGAAGTAAGAATGCTAGTGGCTGGCTGCTCTGCTTTTCTGATCTTTCAGCTTTCACCCCCTAATATTTGATTCCAGGTTTTTATTTAATAGGACTAATTAGTATTGTCTTACTCCCATCAAATGTTCCTTAATTTTATGTCTCTCCCTATATTCTATCATCCCTTCTCCCACTCTCACCACTCCCTACTTGATCCACTTCTTCCATACCCCTCATTCATCCATAACAATGTATTCTATTTTGCTTCCTAAGGAGACATGCCCCAACCCAGTCACTTACTCTATATGTACCCTCTTTGGTTGCATTTATTTTAGCTTGATTATCAGTGATTTAAAAGTTAATATCCACATTTAAATGAATATTTGCCTTATTTGCCTTTCCAGCCCTGAGCTATCTCAGTCAGGATTTTTTTCTAGTTTTGTACATTTACCTGAAAATTTCATAATTTAATATTTAATGGTTGAGTAATATTCTATTATGCAAATATGCCACATTTTCTTTATCCATTTATTTTTGAAGGACATTTAGGTTGTTTTTGCTTTTTGGCTATTGTGAATAGAACAACAGTGAATACAGTTGATCGAGTGCTTCTGTGGTAGAATGAAGTTTTATTTTGGTGTATGCCCAAGAGTGGTTGTGCTGTTTAATTTTATCACAACTTGACACAAGGTAGAGTCATCTGAAAGGAAGAAACATCAATTAAGAAAATTCATCTATAAATTATGTTGTATGCAAGCCTGTAGGACATTTTATGTATTAGTAATTGATAAGGGAAGGTCTAACCCATTTTGGGTGATGCTATTTTGGGACTGGTGGTCCTGAGGTCTATAAGAAAGCAAGTTGAGCAAGCCATGAGGGACAAGACAAAGCAGCAATCCCCTATTGCCTCTGTATCAGCTCTTGTTTCCAGATTTCTGCCCTGCTTGATTTCCTGTATTGACTACCTTTGATAATGAGTGATATGGAAGTATAAGAAATACAAGTTGTCTGGTCATGTTATTTTGTTGTAGCAATAGAATGCCTTAGTAGGACAGTACTATAACTGGACCTTGAAGTATGTTAATTTTCATCCTACCAAGGAACTGCAACACCTGTAGGGGGTGAACAAATTTGCACTTCCACCAACAATGGATGAGTATTTCCCTTAATACAGTATGAATTTTTTATTAATCTTAGTCATTCTGATAAAGTGTCAAAGTAATTTTAATTTCCTTATCCATGAAAACTCAAGACGTTGAACATTTTTCAGTGTTTCTCGGGTATTAGAGTTTCTTATTTTGAAAATTCTCTGTTCAGTTCTGTATCCCATTTTTAATTGGGTTACTAGTTTTCTTGATACCTAGTTTTTTAATTTTTATATATTTTGGGTAGTAGATCACTATCAGTTTTCAGGTTGTTATAATTCTTTTCTCTTTTCATAGGTTGCTGCTTTGTCCAAATGACCATGCCTTTGCTTTGCAGCTTTTCAGTTTTATTAGAACCCTTAATTTTTTTCTTAGTGGCTGTGTTAATGGTATATTCTGTTCAAAAGTCTTTTGCTGTTTCAGTGAAGTCAAAGACTTTCCTGCTTTCTATTCTATAACATTAAGTGCATCTGGTTATATATTTAAGATGTTGATGCATTTTGTGTTGACTTTTGTGCAAAGAGATAAGCGTGGATCTAGTTGCATTCTTCTACATGAATCCTCCAGTTAGACCAGCACCATTTGTTAAAGATGCTATCTTCTTTCCAGTGTATGTTTCTGGCTTCTTTATCAAATATCAGGTGGCCATAGATATTTGAACTTATGTCTGGATCATCAGTTTGATTCCATAGATCAACATGTCTGTTTTTATTCCAATGCCATACAGGTTATATTACTCGAGTTCTGTGGAACAACTTAAAAGCAGGGATGATGATATCTCCAGCATTAATTTTATTGTTCAGGGCTGTTTTATATTTTCTGGGATTTATGTTTCTATATAAAGCTGAAAATTGTCCTTTCATGATTTGTGAAGAATTATTTTGGCATTTCAATGGGGAGTTCATTGAATCTGTAGATTGTTTTTGTTAGAATGGCCATTTTTTTTCATTTTTACTGTACTAATACTACAGCTCCATGAGCTGGTTACCATATACTAAGCAATCTGATAATCATATGATTGCTGAAATTGATAAATACAAATGCTGTGGACTTCCGTCTTTAGTGAGTTGCCAAGAATTATGTTAAAATAAGATTAAAATAGTAAGGTGATACTTTCCAAACCTGGATCCTGGTCATGAAGCAATATTTATTTCCTTCTTAAATTTTCATAATTATAACGAGGCAGTAACTATAAGAAAGTATCTTTATATATTTTTAGCTTGTATCAATACCAGTGCATGCTATCCAAGAAAAAGAATTAAAATGCATGGTTGCTGGACTTCAGAATTTGCACCAAAATTTCTTCACATACTGAAAATTTTGTTTTAGGTTTGCACAATGTGTATTTGCTTTATAGTGTTTTGAAGGTAGTACTAGCCAACTAACAGTTACATCTGGCTCCCAGGCATCATATTAGAGAATAAAATAAATATAATTTATATGTTTGTGTGCATTAGTCTGTTACATCACTTAAACCTGAAAATCCAATTAGGAGTGCTTTCAAAATGATTTAATTGAAACTATGCTTTCAGGCCATATTTTCTTGTAAAAAATCAGATCATTTCTGAATATATATCAAAGAACATCATTTTGTACGATATTTTTCAAGTACATATTTCCAGTATATACCCCTCTGTGGTAATATAAGGTATCATAAATCATATTTCTGAGAGTTACATGCACAATATATCATTAAATATGAACACACAAATATGTAAAATACATATTTTATTTATGTAATTATTCAGGAAATTCAACTTCAGTTTCCAGGACAATAAAAAAAGATGTTGCCAGAGGATGTAAAGTGTAGTGCCATATCAGGAGTTTTTCTTTAATCTGGATGCAGCTATAATTTAAGAACTAGATGTAAAATATTTTCATCCGTGTGTATATATAAAGATTTTCCTACTGCTATTTCTAACACACTTTGCTTTGATATGGAGAATTACAATGAATATACCAAAGTTCCTTAAATCTTTCTCTGTTAACTTTGTTTTTGTTTAGACTACATCAACAATGAGGATTTCATTTTATACTTTTAACTGCCATTAGAAAGTAAAATATGAGCAAATGAATTGGAAATTGAATATTTCTTTCTTGCTAATTGATTCAAGTAGAGTCTGTAGCATCTAACATGGGGAAAAGGCAGAATTACTTTTTATGAAGAATTACTAACGGAGAACATACTTATAGGTAGTTTTTGCATAAATGAGTACAGTTACAATTTTATATTCAAGTAAAAATATCAATCATTCACTGGAAATAAACTTAGCTACTTCTTGAATCACTAGGAAAGCTCAGAAGCTGTCACTGCTTCTTACATACAATTACACCTTAGGCAAGTTTTAATACAGAACTAGTTGAAGGACTCAACTTTTATGAACTTTATTGATTGTTTCTGTTCAATATTTATATGTGACCAGTGTTATAACACATATATTGTCTTTATATTTGTTGAGAGATATAAATATTTTGTGGCATCTTATTTGAACAGATATGCCATTTTCTGACAAATGGATTGACATAGGTTTTAAATGTGATTTTGTTTCTATTATATTCTAGAGATCATTGCATTATTTGATATATTAAATCTTATAATACATGTTTTAATGTATATTCAAATAGAATTAATAGCAAAAATAGAATTAATCAGCAAAAGTAAGATTGCTGTTGTGAGTTTGGTTTAGTATAATGCTGAATTTATCTAATTTGCATTTCTTTATTTGATTACCAGAAAACTTCAGTGCAGCAAAGCAGTGACTTCACTTGAACATCAATAGTTTAAAAATATAATTATATCATGTTACTACCTTGATGTTTCTTATATGATATGTAAGAAGGGCTGAAGATATTTTAAATCAATTGCATTATCTCCAAAATGAAATGGAAATACTTGATATAGCTATATTAATATTAACATAAGATTTTGGGATACTACTACAGAGGAAAATATGATTTCAACAGAGCAATTTTATTTTCAATTCAATAATTTTCACAAATAGTAAAATATCTAAATTATAAAGGTTGAATCTTAATATCCTATGTAGTCATCCTATTTTATAGGACTCATTGAGAATCTTCTTCAAATATGATTTAAGGTTTACTGCAAACTGGGTGGTGGTTGCGCACACCTTTAATTCCAGCACTCAAGGGCAGAGGCAGGGGATCTCTGTGATTTCAAGGCCAGCCTGGTCTATAAGAACTAGTTATAGGACAGACTCCAAAGTTACAGGGAAACCCTGTCTCAAAAAAATAAAAAAAATAAGGTTTACTGAATAAGGCATTAGATATTTTACCCATTCATAATAAAGCATATGTGTAACACTGCGTCAAAATTAAGCCAGATGCTTTACAGATTAATCACATCTCCTTATGGTTCAGCAGAGGGAGGTAATTTGTCAGTGATGGATGATTTACTAAAGCATATTATACAAGTCAATTCTTTACTATAAGCTATGTTACACTTTCTACTTTTAAGACATTTTAAATGAAATAAAAGACATCAATATATGTATGTGTATATGTGTGTTTATACCCACTCTCTGGAAGGCTTGCTATTTATTTAATTGGATTTAACTTATGTAATAAAAATACATTTAGAGGCTGGATACTGATATTTGGGAAAAACTGTGTGTGCATGTGTGTATGTGTGTGTGTGTGTGTGTGTGTGTGTTGATTAAGAATAGAGATAGAAATGAGTAGACAGAGTAAGAAAAGTACCAGGCAATTTATGACAATTAGAATATCAACCATAGTCTTAAGATCACTACATATTTCTACATATAGAAGTATACGATAATTTAATACTTAAATTATTTCAGTAGAAATTGAAACAGATATGGTAAAACACAAAACACACCAGTATTTAATCATAAAATTACCATAATTGTGTTGGTTTCATCATAGAGGAACAGCTTCATCTCAACATATGCAAGTCAATAACTACGAAAATAAACTCATGGATATAAGGCAAATGAGCATCTCATTAGGTAAAGTAAAGTAATTTGGCAAAATCTAACACTCTTTCATAAAAAAGTTCTGAGGACCTTTGACTACATGTGACATTCCTAAACATAGTAAATGCAATATACATCAAACCCATAGCCAAAATATTGCTAATCAAATATAAAAGTATTTTTATTAAAATCAAGAATAATACAAAGATGCCTAAACCTCTTCAATACAGTATTTAACATCTTAGCTATAGCCAAAAGACAAGTGACGGAACAGTAGGGGTACAAATAAAATGTGAAGAGAACAAAATATTCCTTGCAGGAGATAAAATTATATGCATAAAAAACTCTAAAGAATCCATTACAAAATTTCTAAATTTAACAAACATATATAGCAAATTAGCACCATTCAAATAAAAACAGAAAAATAAGTATCCTTCCAATATAAAAATAACAAACATGTCAAGAAAGAAATCAGGAAACAGTACATTTACTATAATAAAAAACCATCTGATTATATCTAATTAACAAAATGAAAGAATGGTGCAAAAAGCCAAGACAATGAAAATATTGATAATGGCAGCAGAAAATATAAGGTGCTCCCCTAATCATGTGCTGGTTTGATTAATATTGTGAAAATGACCATCCTATAAAACAAAATCTAGAGATTCAACATAGTCCCTTTCAAAATGACAATGTAATTCTTCCCAGGCATTGAAAATTATGTATTAAATTGAATAAAAAAATAAAATCACAGAATAACACAAACCATCCTGAACAATAGAAATACTTCTAGGGTATTATCATTTCTGATTTTAAGTTATACTGCAGAGTTATAGTAATTAAAACAGGAAGGCACAGACATAAACAACACCATGGTATTGAAACGACTATTCATGTAAAAGACTATTCTTCCAAGTCACCCGATTTTTGACATACAGGCCAAAGGTGCACAGTGGAGAAAAGACAAAATGTTTAATCCTTGGTATTGCTCAAACTAGGGCAATTACATGTTAAAAAATGAACCCCCAAACTTATTTCTTACTCTGTACAAAATCAACTCCAAATTAATCAAGGACCTCATCTTAAGATCAGATACCCTGATTCTGAAAGATGAAATGTAGGCAATATAATTGTACTCATAAATGACACAGGAAAGGACTTTCTGAACCAGATCCCATTAGCACAGGTCTTAAGACCAACAGTTGATAAATGAGATACTATGAAAGTAAAAAGGTTTTGTGCAGCAACAAACACTATACTTTGAGTTAAGAGGTAGAATACAGACTGGGAAATGAGCTTTTCCAGTTATTTACTTCACAGTGTTATTAAATAGAATATATAAATATCTCAAAACACTAAACATCAAAAATGGGGTACAAAAATAAACAGATGATTAGACAGAAAATTATAAACAAATGGCTGACAAATATTTTTAAAAGATTTAACATCCTTAGCCGTCAGGGAAAGGGAAATTAAAACCAGTTTTTTTTTGTTTCTTCTTACTCAATTAAGAAAATCTAAGATAAATTTAAAACCAATCAACCAACCAACTGAACCAACAAACCAAATTATGACAAGTACTGGTGTCAATATTAGGAAGAAGGAATAACTAATTACTTTTGTTATAGTTTTGTCATAAGAAGCCAGCACTCCTTCCAGATAGCTGTGTGGGACAGGAGGATATGAAAGGCATATTTAGAGTCTGTGTAAACATTTAAAGATTGTCCCT
>LOEQ01007033.1:1029-17275 GCA_001685075.1 Bramus lutescens | reverse complement strand
TCACCACAACATGAGAAACTGAATTAAAGGATCAAAGCAAGGCCTGAGAACCCATGGAACACTTTACATATTCACATAAAAGGAGATATTGAGGCACATGATTTTACAATTATATTATCTGCTAAATTGACTATGATGTTAGCAATAATACTAATATTATAATATTTAAGTCAGAACAATATTAATTTTAAATATGGAAATGAAGACAATATTCTGTGCATTGTAGAATATTTCATCTGTCCATGTATATCCATGCTTTTAAATTGCTGTTATTTTACAATATGCATTTTCTGCTTATACGTCGTTTCACCTGCCTTCCTGGGAAACTGAGCAAAAGTAAATTAGAAGTATATCCTATGATTGCTAATTTCAAGATTATGCAACTGAGTCCAAAAGGTTAAGTACCTTGTACAAAATACCATGGTCTTAAGCAAGATAATGAAAGTCACCTCCAGAGCATATTAATTTTAAATCTTAAGTAATAAAATTTATATGGGGGAAAAAAGAAAATGTACAAATTTTGAACAGAAAGTACTTGGTAAATGTTGAATTTCCTAACTTACACACAGATACCATAAGCATATTTAAATGTAATTAGTTTTCACATTATTTTAAAGCATTCTTTTCACTTAAAATGTGTTGCAGGAAGCTGCTTATCTGTCCTGACCACCCAGAACTGAAATAACCACATGGAAACTATATTTACTAAATCCCTGCTTGGGCCATTAGCACTAACTTCTTATTGTTTAACTTTTAAATTTTATTTAACCCATCTTCATTAATCTGTGTATCACCATGAGGTCGTGGCCTACTAGCAAAGTTTTATCACGTCTTCAGTGATGAATCCATGATGGTTCTCTGACTCTGCCCTTCTTTCTCCCAGCATTTAGTTCCATCTCCTCACCTACCGAAGTTCTGTTCTATCAGCAGGTCAAGGCAGTTTCATTATTCATTAACCAAGAAAAGTAACACACAGTCAGAAGGACCTCCCATGCCAAAAATATATTATTTTGGTCATCTACTATGATCATGTTTAAACAATAGTGATAGATGATTGTTATTACTATTGAATTAATTTAAATTTCTGAATAATTTCATCTTTCATCTTAATCTAAGGAACTAAATAAGTAAATCTTTAGATGATTATGAAATGTACCCCTTATCATAATTTAAATAAAGTTGGCTTAATTTCAGACTTCTTTACTTGCAAGATAGTGGTACTGGGTATATAATTTATTCATCCAAACCAAGACTGAAATTAAAATAATGGGGAAAATGCATATTACTGCAATCATTTATTCTTGTATATCCTCTAATTAATCACTGTTACCTAATTTGAAACTAACATGGCCTCAACATTTTCTTACCATTTCCTCTGATACAAAAAATTAACACATAAATTACAAATCATCATCTTACAGTTAATTTGACAAATCATCAGACACTTCTCAATTAGATCCAGTTTGTGTACACTTTATTTGTGTCAAAAATCTTCCATGGTCTAAGGACAGTGTTGAAAATGAAATAGTTAAATGAATATCTGAATGATTCCAAAAACATTTGGTTTTTCTCAGCCTTCTACATTTTCATCCTATACATTCAGTTCCTCTAAATAGTATTAAAAAATCAAACATTAATGATCAAACTACCTTTTTCAAGTATTAAGTAAAGAAATGGAATTTGAATAAAATTAGAACATAAGCACCCCGGAAAAGAATTGTCTTACTGTCCAAATAATAATTTATTGAGAAATTACGTTATTTCCTTACATTTACTTCAGTTTACATTTTTTTATTTTATTATATACAGAGGTTTTTGTCCTACCCAGTCCAGCAGCCATTCTGTCCCAAGTAAAAACACAGAGGCCTAGATCAATTATAAACTGTTTGGCCTATTAGCTCAGATTTCTTATTAACTAATTCTCATTTCTTAAATTAGTCAATAATTCTTGCCGGTGTTGGCCATGTGACTTGGCATCTTATATCAATGAAGCATTCTCATCTTGCTTTCTCTTGTTCTGGATGACACCTGCTGATTAAACCTTTCCTCTGTCCAGAATTTCTATTCTGGTCACCATACATATATCTCCTTCCTGGCTACCAGACAGTCAGCATTTTACTAAACCAATGCAAGTGACAGATCTTAACAGGGTACAAGACAATTGTCCCATAGAACTTCCCTCCTTTATTTTTCTTTCAAAACAAGAACTCTGAATATAATCTCTTTTGTTTAGCTTTTTTTCTGACCATTATCCAAAACAAGTTGCAACCAACACCGTAAACAAAGACAAACATCTATAATCCATTTTGGGAAATGTTGAAGTAATTTTCTAAGCTACTTCCTGCTTATTTGTGGTGCAGATAATCTTTTTACGACCTAAAAAAAATTTAGCATTATAATCAAGTCTGGACTGGAATATTCTGTGAGGCTTGATTGTTTCAGCCAATAGTCTTGAGGCTGTTCTTGAAGTAGGACTCAGAGACAACTCCAACAAAGGTCCTCTGAAATGTTCAATCATATGTGTCATCTGCATCTATCGGAGATTTTTCAAGGGGTATTGATCCGTCAAACCACATTAGTCTGGAAGGAATTCACAGGTTCATATCTTCTGCAAAAACAAAAGCAGAATCTCGTTTCCAAAGTAACATATCCTTAGACCCAAATTTTGACATCAAGATACCCTTAAAATATATATGTTAGTTTAGCTTGCCAGCCCATAGAATGAAACGTCTCTCTGTACTGAGCTTATTCACAGTCAAAAAATTCAAAGAAAACACAATAATATATAATACAGACTCTCTGTTTATATTCCATCTTTATGTGGCTTATTGTTTTTAATTTATTACTTTTATTATAAGTTTAATATTTTTTACTGTCCTTACTCCTTTATCTATGACTGTCTGTACTCTTTTATATAAAAACTGTCTACTCTTTTTCCTCTCTCCCTCAAGCTTATATACATTTATTAAACATTGTGATGCATTTAGAGGTCTTTTCTATCTGGAATTAATTCAAGAAGACAATGCTCCCTCACCCAACAAACTTTGTCTTCGGGGTTAGGGGTATCAATAAGGGATTGATTATAAGTGGTATAGCATTGGGAATTGGGATGGAAATTATATAGGCTCAGATATCACTTTGAAAAAAGGGAAATTAGATGGTATAATAGGTAGATGAGTATGAGCTTACTCTCAATAATAATAATAGCGAGTAATAGAGTAAATGCTTATGATCTATTATTTATAGGCAATTTACCTTGGTATAAATTCTTGCATATTGATATAAATTCAAATTATATTGAATATGCTCCTATCTGTTTATAATATTTTTACACCTATGCAAAGTTATTTTGTCATATTGTATGGATGCATGCTTCTACCTCTATTTAAGATATTTTGTATATTCATAGAATTTTAGGATATATTTATCATATTGCACTATACATTTCTAACTCTGTTCAAGACACTTATACATTGTTTACATTTTGAGGTTACTGCCATCATTTGTTGCACAGTTGTTTAAAGATTGTTTAATATTCTTATATGCAGTCAGTATTTAGGCTATATTTGTATTAAGTATGGGTGAGTCTATAGTCATCCATGCTTGACGTACTTATAGTTAGACTAATCAGGTTCTTTAGATACATAGAGATGAATTCTGCATAGACAGATAATCTTCAACCACTTCAGAAAGCTGTAGAATGTGTAATTTAAATAACTTAGGGTTCTGTTGTCCTGAGACACAATTGCTCTTGGCAGCACTGATCTGTTATTGAGATACTGTTTATCATTGCATATACTCCACTTGGTGCTTGTTTTCTTCTTGTCAAAACTGGCCTTTTGGCAGTGACAAAATGCATGATGTCCAGACAGGACAAACAGAATACAAGAAAAAAGACTGCCAAATCTTGACAAGACAGGGAAAGATGGTTCTGAAATTTTTCCTGCCTCAGAAAATGGACTGTCAGTTACTCTGGGTTTAGCCAGAGTTGGTTGCTCCAATGTTGCAAATGAGACTTTGGTTTTTGCCCAGGTAGACACTTGTCTCTGTCATTTATTGCACATTTTGGAAGTTGCTTGATTGCACTTCCTGTCTACTCAAGTAATATTATTTCCATTCTTAGGTCTTCAATGGGGTTGAAGTTTAGATAGTCACAGTTACTTTTCTCTCATGACTTGGCCAAGATATTTGTAATATAAGACTTAGACTCCTTAGGATTGGATAATTATTGAAACATTTAGCATATGTTACTTGCTTGATATTGTTGATTCTGGTTGTAATTCTAATAATTTATATTTGATATTTGTTCTTATTGTATGTAGTTTTATATTAGGCTTAGAACCCTTTTATTTAAACAAAAGGGGGAGATGCTATGGGAACTCCTTCAGCGTATAGCTTTTATGATACCATCCCACTTGCGCATTTCCTCTTATACTATAAATGCAGACATAAAGCATGTGCTCACTCTCTATCCTGGTTTCTGAATTTGTTTCTTGTTCCCTGTTATGCAGAGATCTTTAAGTATAGCACTAAATAAATAATGCTTTATTATACTCAATTCTTAGCTGGTGTGGCATTCTTTTATAGCATCCATCACCACTTTATTATTAATAGAAGACAGTAAGAATTGTTCTCATAACTCTCTGACCGTTGTCAAAGAATCAATGAGCAAAGAATCATTGCAAAATCTTTAGGAGTAAATAATTAAATTAATTAAATTTACCAATTTGACAATCACCTTTATATACTTGAATACAAGAGCAAAATATTCATAATGAATAAGAAAGACTGTAAATGTGACATTGAGTGTAACACTACTTAAGAAGTAATAATATGATAACATACACTGGTTTTTGTGAATATTGGCATTGCTTCAAAGTTTTATATGTTCAGTCTTAGCTGGACTTGTAGTAACTGGTGATAGATTATATTGTTGAAATAGTAACACTGCTAACACCTGAAAATTGTTGCATTTTTATTTTAGTGGTGCTAACATCAAAAGTATATATTTTTCCTCTTTGTTTCTCTTTTTTGAAGATAAAGAAAAACAAAACTTATTTGTTTTCAATGGACCTAGCTTCCTTAGGTTCTGACATGGACACAGCACAGATTTCTCAGTAGCATGCTACATGGAACATGTTCTTTAGTACAAATGTATTCAGTTGAGACTGTGTTATACATGTGCCACCTTTTCTCATATAATGGGTCATTTAATACTGATGGCCATAGTATCTATTTGTGATTCATTCAGGCAGATATTTCTGTGGTACTTTTTTTCTTTTCTACACAGCTACAAAATACTTATCACATGTTTAAGCATCCAGTCTCTATTACATTGTGTTACATTGCCCTAAACTAAGTTATTTGACCTAAAACTGTGAGAATTCAATAAAATTGTATAAATTTTTCTCACTTAGATCAGAGATACAGAAAGTTTCATATCCTGGTTATATGGTCTATAGTTTTTACCCTCCAGAAAATAATTTTCTATCTTTTGTATTTCCTTTTACTTATTCTTTGATAATTAATATGGTATATTTATGTCATATTCTTTCTTGCCTTTAAAATCATTGCAGAGCCTCCCTACTTTCTACCCATCTAGTTCCTGCCATTTGTCTATATTAAAAATCCCAAAGCAAAAACAAAAGAAAAAAGTCACTAAATACGGAGCCTTATTTGCATTGGCTAGCTACTCCTGAGAATGGGGCCAGCCCAGCTTTTCAATTGAGAACTTACACACTATATTGTCAATTGAAAATACATCTTGGAAACACAGCCTGCTGCTACACAGAGAGGACCAAGAGGTGAGTGACCAGACAACCAGTGGGACACATTGCTCTCTAGGCCCAACATACTGGAGCAAAATTCTGGGCCCCTACCCCTCAACCCCAGCTTCTCTAGCCAGCCAGAAGTAGAGTTTCATTCAGGTAGGCTGCTCCATTACCCCCATTCTGACCATTGGAACCTGATAGCTACAAGTCGCACCCCACACCCAAACTTGTCTATTTCCCCACTACCTCAGGCGAACTCTGAAACACAGCCTGCTAATATACAGAAAGGACCAAGAGGTGAGTGACCAGCCACCTTGAAGGAAACCCAGCTCTCTAGGCACTCTATAATGGGGCAAAATCCCTGGCCCATTCCCCACCTACCTCAGCTTTTCTAGCAAGCCATCAGGTGAGTTTCCTGANNNNATCAGGTGAGTTTCCTGAAGGTAGGCTGCTCCATTACCCCTGACACACAGACAGTGACAGTACAAAGAAGAGCAAGAATAGTTACCAAGATACAGACAGCCACTGCATGTTTGAGACCAAGATGCAGACACTGTCAGCATCAATTGAAGGAGAGATGGGTAGGAGCCAATGCAAGATTTCATGTAACACCCTAAAAAGCAACATGATATAACCAGAACCCAATGGTCATACAGCAAGAAGATTTGATCATCCTAACTCAGAAGAAACAGAAGAAAACCATTTTAAATGTAATTTTATGAAGATGATAGAGACGTTTAATGAGGAAATGAAAAACTCACTTAAAGAAATAGAGGAAAAGATAAACAAAAAATTGAAAGAAATTAATAAATCTCTCAAAAAACCAAAGAAAACAAAGAAAAAACAATCAAACAGGTAAAACAAACAGTTCAAGACTTGAAGTGCGAAATGGAGATAATTAAGAAAACATAAACCGAGGGAATTCTGGATATGGAAAATCTGTGTAAATGAACAGGAAGTACAGAGGTAAGCATAATCAACAGAATACAAGGGATGGAAGAGAGAATCTCAGGGGTTGAAGATACTATAGAGGAAATAGATTCATTGGTCAAAAGAACATATTAAATCCAACAAATTCTTAACACAAAACATTCAAGAAATCAGGGACACCATGAAAAGATGAAACATAAGAATAATAGTCCCAGCTGGACCTGGACTGATGGAGCATGTTATTAATCCGAACTCTCTGAACATGGCTGGCAAGGAGAACTGACTGAGAAGCCAAGGACAATGGAACTGGGTTTTGATTCTACTGCATGTATTGGCTATGTGGGAGCCTAGTCTGCTTGGATGCTCACCTTCCTAGACCTCAACGTAGGGGAGGATCTTGGACTTCCCACAGGGCGGGGAACCCTGACTGCTCTTTGGACTGTAAAGGGAGGGTGAGGGCGAATGGGGGAGAGGGAGGAAAATGGGAGGAGGGGATGAGGTGGAAATTTTTAATAATAATAAAGAAAATGAGAAAAAAAGAATAATGGGGGTAGAAGAGGGGGAGAAATCCAGCTCAAAGACCCAGAAAATATATTCAACAAAATCATAAAAGAAAACTTTTCCAACATAAAGAAGAATATGCCTATGAAGGTACAAGAAGTTGGCAGAACACCAAATAGACTGGATCAAAAACAGTCCCCTTGCCATATAGTAATCAAAATGCAAAAAATACAGAATAAAGAAATAATATTAATAATCGCAAATGATAAAGGTCAAGTAACAGATAAAGGTAGACCTATCAGAATTACACCTGACTCCTCAATGGAAACCATGAAAGCCAGAAAGTCCTGGGCAGATGTACTGCAGATATTAAGAGACCACAGATACAAGCCCAGACTACTGAACCCAGGAAAGTTTCCACTCACCATTGATAAGATATTCCATGACAAAACAAGACTTAAATAGTACCTTTCCACAAATCCAACTCTTCAGAAAGTACTTGAAGGAAAACCCCCAACCCATGGAAGTTAACTGCACCCAAAATCACAGGGAACAAACATATAACCTCACACCAACAAAACCTGAAGGGAAACACACACACACGACTACCAAAACATAACAGGAATTAACAATTAATGGTCATGAGTCTCTTAATATCAATGGTCTTAATTAATCTATAAAAACAGGCTAAGGAAATGTGTATGAAAGCAGGATCCAGCCTTCTTCTGCATACAGAAAACACACCTCAACTTCAAAGACAGACATTACCTCAGAGTAAGGGATTGGGAAAAGATTTTCCAACCAAATGTACCTAAGAAACTATCAGTTATATCTATCCTAGTATATAAAAAAATAGACTTCAACTAAAATCAATCAAAAGAGATGGAAAAGGGTACTTTATACTCATAACAGGAACAATTCATCAAGATGAAGTTTCAATACTGAACATTTATGCCCCAAATATAAGATCATCCACATATGTAAAAGAAACATTACTAAAGCTTAAATGGCACACCAAACCCCACACACTAAAAGTAGGAGACTTCAACATCCCACTCTCCACAAAGGACAGGTCAACCAAACAGAAACTTAGCAGAGAAATAAGAGAACTAACAGATGTTATCACTCAAATGGACTTAACAGACATCTATAGAACATTCCACCCAAACACAAAAGAATATACCTTCTCAGCACCTTGAAGAACCTTCTCTAAAATTCATCACATACTCAGTAAAAAAGCAAATCTCAACAGATACAAAGTAACCCCTGTATCTTATTGGATCACAATATTTTAAAATTATAATTCAACAGCAACATTAATTTTAGAAAGCTCATAATCACATGGAAATAAAACAATGCTATATTGAGCAACCCCTAGGTTAAGGAAGAAATAATGAAAGAACTTAATGACTTCCTAGAGTTCAATGAAAATGAAGGCACAAGTACTAAGTGACTACATAAAGAAATTGAAGAAAGCTTACACTGATGACTTAACATCACCCATAAAAGCTCTAGAAAAAAAGAAGCAAATTTACCTAGAAGAAATAGAATACAGGAAATAATCAAATTGAGGGCTGAAATCATTAGAAAAAGAAATAAATGAAAGGAATTAATGAAAAAAGAGCTGGATCTTTGAGAAAATCAACATGATAGACAATATCCAAACTAATCAAAAGGCAGACTGAGAACATTCAAATTAACAAATCAGAAATGAAAAGGAGGACATAACAATAGACAATGAGGAAATTCATAGAAACATTAGGTCATACTACAAAAACCTGTACTCCACAAAATTGGAAAATATAAAGAAATGAACAATTTTCTGGATATGTGCCAGTGCAAAAATTAAATCAAGACAAGGTGGATAATTTGAATAGACCTATAACCTGCAAGGAAATAGAAGCTGTCATCAAAAAAAAAAAACAGAAAGTTTTGGTGCATAATTCTATCAGAAATTCAGAACTTCAAAGAAGAGTAGTACCTATAATCCTTAAAGTGTTCCACAAAATAGAAACAGAAGGAACATTGCCAAACTCTTTTTATGAGACTATAATAACCCTGATACCAAAACCACTCAAAGACTCAACCAAGCAAGAGAATTATAGACCAATCTCATTCATGAACATTGATGCAAACATATTCAATAAAATACCTGCAAACCAAATCCAAAAACACATAATAATTATCCACCATGACAAAGTCAGCTTTATCCTGAGATGCTGGGATGGTTCAACATACAAAAAAACTCTATCAATGTAATTCATCATATAAATAAACTGATAGAAAAAATCATGATCATCTCATTAGATGCTGAAAAAGCATTAGACAAAATTCAACACCCCTTCATGGAAAAGGTAATAGAAAGATCAAGGACAGAAAAAACATACCTAAACATAATAAAAGCAATACACAGCAAGCCAACAGCCAACATCAAATTAAATGGAGAGAACTCAAAACAATTGCACCAAAATCAGGAATAAGACAAGGTTGTCAACACTCTCTATATCTATTCACCATAGTTCTTGAAGTTCTGGCTACAGCAATAAGATAATACATGTAGATCAAGGGGATTCAAATTTTAAAGGAAAAAATCAAACTTTTGTTATATGCAGATGATATTACAGTAAACATATGTGACCCCAAAAACTCTATTAGGGAATTTCGACAGCTGATAAATGCCTTCAGTAATGTGGCAGAATACAATATCAGGTCAAAGAAAAAATCAGTAGCCCTCATGTATCTAAATGATAAAGAAGATGAGAAAGTAAGCAGAGAAACATCACTCTTCAAAATAGCCACAGATAATATAAACTATCATGGGGTAACACCAACCAAAGAAGTGAAGTATCTGTTCAACAAGAACTTTAAATCTTTGATGAAAGAAATTGAAGAATATACCAGAAAATGTAAAGGTCTCCCTTGTCCTTGGATAGATAGGATAAACATGATAAAAATGGCAATCCTACCAAAAGCAATCTTGTTGGAGAAGGGAGCTGCTTACTCATCTCAGCCACCCAAAACCAAAATAACCACATAGAAACTATGTTAATTAAATCAGTGCTTGGCTCATTAGCTCTAGCTTCTTTTTGGCGAACATTTACATATTAATTTAACCCTTTTCTATTAATCTGTTTATTGCCACAAGGCTGTGGCTTACTGGGAAAAGTTCTGGCATCTATTTCTGTTGGGCCTACATGGCATCTCTCTTACTCTGCCCTTCTTCCTCCCAGCATTCAGCTTAGTTTTCCCTGCCTAGCTAAGTTCTTCCCTTCTATAGGTCCAAAGCAGTTTCTTTATTCATTAATTGTAATCACAACACACAGAGAGGACTCCCATATCACCTCCCTTTTTCTGTTTAAATAAGAAGTGAGGTTTTAACTTTAACATAGTAAAATTACATATAAGAAAACAGGTATCAAATAAGAATTACACTTACAGTATTTATATCTACTTTATTTTTTATCATGACTAAGAAAAACAATAACTATAAATTGGCACCCATGTGACCAATTAAAATTCATGCAAAAACTGAGAAAGCATGAAAAAGGAATCCTAGGTACAAAAGGACAGAGATAAGCATGGTTTACTAGTGGCATTTTCATGGCTGGGCTCTGTTCGCTAGAAGCAGGCAGAGGAATGGTTACTTTAAGAGAGGTTTTCCTGATTCAACCATAGCAGGATAAAAGCCACACCAGTTTTAAATGCTGATTTTCTGGGAAGTCCTGACAACACAAACTCTGACTCTTTTAGGCAGGGGGTCTGGCTACAGATTATTTGAATGGGTTTTGTGAGCAGAATGCTGCAGCTTGCTCAATGGTGGCATGGACTGGCTATGTGCCTGAGAATGGGGCTGTGTGCTTCGCTCTCAGAGGCAGTGAGTGGCTCTGCCATGCTGGTCTAGGTGAAGCAAGCAGACAGTACTGTATTTTCCCTAGCAATGATGCAGCTTAAGTTTTTAAGAAGCGCTTACCATTTTAAGAAGTGTTCCTTGACAATAAAGAATTACAGATTCACAATAGAACAGATTCAGACATGAAAGACCTCTAAATGGGTCACAGGTTGCATAAATGTATGTAGGTTTAAAAGAGAGAAAAAAAGAGTATAGAGAATTGGAATAGAAGTAAATGGTTTTTAAAAGGGGGTAAATTCTTTAAAGAGACAGAGTATAGATATTCATAGATTAAAATGAATAAAGAAAAATAAGCCACATAAAAATGGAAAATTCACATAAAGTCTGGATTATTTGTATTATTGTGTTATCTTTGAATTTTTGACTGTGAATGAACTAAGTTCAGAGAGTCATTTCATTGGTGGGCTGCTAAACTAAACCAGCATATATATTTTAAAGGTATCATGACTTCCAAATTTGGGTCTAAGGATATGTTGCTTTGGAAAAGAGGTTCTTCTCTTGTTTCTACAGAGGATGAGAACCTGCAGATTGCTTCCAGACTGGTGTAGTTTGGTAGTACAAGATGCCCTGAAAGGTTGTTTGAACATCTTCAAAAATTACTTCGCCAAGCTCCTAGATGAAATGAACCTAGCACAGAGGATACACCATGAAAGCCCTGATTAACAGCACCCTTGGACAGCAGGAAGCAGTATGGACAGAGCTACACTATATTCCCAAGTATTGTTTATAATTGTTTACATTTAAAAATGGATATGCTATAGAGATGAATAATTTGCATTTGTATGGATCTTGGTTTATTGATACAAATTTAAGGTCAGTTTTGTTATATGTATATTTCTGATCTTGATTAAGATATCGTGTTTGTCCTGCTCATTTAAAATTGTAATGTATAATTAATACATATAGGTTAATAGATAGTCATCCTTAATAGTCAAATTTGTAGTCATGTTAGTTAGATTTTTGAGATGGACAGATAATGTATTTCAATTAGATAGACATACTTCAAGCCTTTCAAAGACTACAGAATATGGCATTTAAAATATTTAAGAAATTAGGACTTTTCACAACAGTGAGACACATCTGCTCTTGCCAGCACCAATATACTTTAAGAGGATGATGGGCATCAAAGAGGCTCCTCATGAATTTGGTTAACCATTTCATTTGGGAAAGAAACTGTTCTTGCCTGGACGGCTTGATTGGACATTCAGGACCCACATAAAAATGACTGCTGAACTTGACTAAAGGTGAGATGGTCCTTTGCGTTTTCTGCTTCATAAAATACTCGAGTAGACATTCTGCAGAGCACAAAAGAAAGTAACTGGCACACTGCCAATATAGGCAGAACTGTCTTTGAAGTTTCCTGCTTTGTGGAAAAAGTCTGCTGGATGCTATGGGCCTGTAGGTTGGAGATAGATGCTTCAGTGGTATAGAAGAATTTTGGGTGACTGTCCAGGTAGCAAGACATTTCTGTCAATTCTAGAGTTTTGGAAGTTGCTTACAATGAACTTTCTGTTTACTTAGGTAATATTATATTTTTCTGAACTTTTTGATGGAGTTGAATAATTTATAGTTATAATTATAGTTTTCCTTAGTTATGACAAAAGACAATATATATAGACTGTAATTCTTGTTTAATACCTTTTTTGTTATATGTAGTTTTACTATATTAAAGTTAAAACCTTCCTTTTTAATTAAACAGAAAAGAGGAGGTGAAGTGGGACTCCCCTCTGTGTTCTATGATTACCATTAATGCATAAAGAAATTGCTTTGGACCTAGAGCAAAGCAGAACTTAGGTAGGCAGGGAAAGCTAGGCTGGGAGAAAGAAGGGCATGGTCAATGAGAAGCCATGGAGCCGCTGCCAGATTCAGATATGCTGAAACTTTGCCAGTAAGTCACTGCCACATGGAAATACATAGAGTAATGGCTAAAGTAATATGTAATAGTTAGGCAATAAGAAGCTAGAGCTAATGGTCCAAGCTGTGATTTAATTAAGAAAAATTCTTTGTGATTATTTGGTTCTGGACAGCCAGGATGAACAAGCAGCTCCTCCTCCTACATTCTTCAACTCCATCAAAGATTCCAGAAGGATATGATATTACATAAGTAAACAGGAAGTACATTGTAAGTAACTTCCAAAACTTTAAAATTTTAGTCTAATGATATTCCACTTTGGAGGATTTCTTCTTTTGTTTTCATGGAGGATGAGAACCTGTATATTGCTTCCAGACTAATATGGTTTGATAAACCACAACTCCCTGAAAGGTCACCATGAACACCTCCCAAAAATTACTTTGCCAAACTACTGACTGAGATGAACCTGGCACACAGGATATACCATGAAACACCTTATTAACAGCACCTGCTAACAGCAAGAAACTGTGTTAATTCTGTATTTTTGTGTCTAGAATTCCTTTTTAAGCCCTCTTAGGTTTTACACAGATTTAGCCCCACATTGGGCACCATTTTTTTTGGAAGAGGGAGCCACTTGCTCATCCCAGCACATAAACAGACAGGTTTACCAATGGAATCTAATCAAATACAAGAACATTATTCTACATGCCTATGAATACCTGATATTTGACAAAGAAGCTAAAACGGAAAAAAGAAAGCATCTTCAATAAATGGTGCTGGATGTCAACATGCAGCAGAATGAAAAGAGATCCATATCTATCCCCATGCACAAAACTGAAGTCTCAGTGGATTAATGAGCTCTATATAAATCCAACCACACTGAACCTGATAGAAGAGAAAGCAAGAAATAGCTTTCAATGCATGGGCACATAAGACCACTTTCTAAATATAATACCAGTAGCACAGGCACTTAGAACAGCAATAAAGAAATGGGACCTCCTAAAACTGAGAAGCTTTGGTAAAGCAAAGGACACATTCAATAAGACAAAAAGGTGGCCCACAGAATGGGAAAAGATCTTTACCAACCCCACATCAGAGGACTGATCTCCAAAATATATAAAGAACTCAAGAAATTCGATATCAAAATACCAAATACCCCAATTAAAAATGGGGTACAGAACTAAACAAAGAGTTCTGAACAGAAGAATCTCAAATGTCTGAAAGAACTTAAGGAAATGTTCAAAATCCTTAGCTATCAGAGAAACGCAAATCAAAACAACTCAGAGATACCGTCTTACACCAGATAGAATAGTTAAGATCAAAAACACCAAAGATAGCTTATACTGGAGAATATGTGCAAAAAGGGGAACACTCCTCCATTTTTGGTGGGAAAGAAAACTTTCAAAATCACTTTGGAATCAGTATGGCAGTTTCTCGGAAAATTGGGAAACAACCTACCTCAGTACCCAGCAATACCTCTTTGGGGCATATACGCAAAAGATGCTCAATCATACTACAAGGATATTTGTTCAACTATGTTCATAGTAGCATAATAATAGCCAGAACCTGGAAACAACCTAGATGCCCCTCAATGGAAGAATGGATAAAGAAAATGTGGTACATTTACACATTTGAGTATTACACAGTGGTAAAAAGTATCCTGACTGAGGTAACCCCTAACCATAAAGATGAACCTGCTTATGTACTCACTCATAAGTAGATACTAGCTGTAAAGCAAAGGATATTGAGCCTATATCATATGATTCTAGAGAAGCGAAGTAACAAGGTAAACCCTAAGAAAAGCATGCATAGATCCACTTGGAAAGGGGAAATAAACAAGATTCATGGACAAAATTTGGAGCATAGAGGTGGGAGGAGAAGTGAGGGTGGAAGGAGAAGATTAGAGGAGAAGGGAATGGGTTAGGGGAACTTGAAGGAATGGGATAAATGAGATGGAAGAAGGGACAGAGATGAGAAAAAAAGAGATATTTTGGTTGAGTGAGTCATTATAGGGCTAGCAAGAAAACTGCACAAGAGAAATTCCCAGGAATCCACAAGGATGACCCCAGTTAAGACCCTAAGCAAAGGAGGAGAAGGTCCTGAACTGGCCTTTCCCTGTAGTCAGACAGAAGAATATCTTAAATATCACCACAGGACCTTCATCCTGTAGCTGATGGAAACAGAGGCAGAGACCTGCATAGGAACACTGGACTGAGCTCCCAAAGTCCAGTTGAAGAGTGAGAGGAGAGAAAATATGAACAAAGAAGTCAAGACCATGATGGGTACCCCCACTAAAACAGTTTATCTGAGCTAATGGGAGCTCACCAACTCCAGCTAGATAGGGAAAAAAAAAAACAACCGAAGTCTAAACTATTCCCTTGGAATGTGGGCAAAAGGTGTGTGGGACAAGCAGATGGTGGGGCACTGGTAGTGGCACCAGGATTTAACCTTGCTGCTTGTACTGGCTTTTTTGGAACCTGTTCCCTTTTACTGGATACCTGGCTCAGTCTAGATATTGTAGCGAGGGCCTTGGGCCTTCCTTAAAGCAATTTGCCTTACCCTCTCTGAGGAGTGTGTGTAGGGTGGGATGGGGTAGGTGGAGGGAATTGGATTAGCAGAGGGAGTAGGAATTGGGATTGGGATGCAAAATAAAAAACAATAGTTTATTTTGACTTTAAAAGGAAATATTAAAAAAGAAAAGAAAAGAAATTGGAAATTAGATCATATTAAAACTGCTAATAGCTGATCCTTTACCAGAAGATCCACTGGAGGAGTGAGTGTGTTCCTGACCCATGGAAACGGAGCACAGCCATCCCCCAATCCCCTAAACTTTCTGCTCATTCTGCAGGGGCTCCTAACCCTGGCTACTACCCCTAGCTTCCTACCCCATCCCAGATTGAATTCAGGCACCTCCTCCCTTCACTTCTTCAGGGCCATAGATCTCCCAGCTCAGCCTGTTTAGGCGCTGGGAAAGGGTGGTGAGTTAAACTAGGTGGGAGATCCTTTGTTTCAATAGCCTGCCAACAGGAAGGTAGTCCTTTTGTCTGCTTTGTCTGTGAGGGCCCTTACCATAAAGGGGCCCTGATCCTGTACCAGAAGATCCATAGGAGATGTCCCTGACAAGCAAGGGGCCCTGATCCTGTATCAGAAGATCCATCGGAGAGCATTTGTGGGTGGAGATGGGCAGGCGCCAAAGCAAGAATTCTTCCAACAATCTGAAAAACAAGTTGATAACACCAGAACCCAGCGAACCTACAACAGGAAGACTGGAACACCCTAATC
>LOEQ01007032.1:75641-85987 GCA_001685075.1 Bramus lutescens | reverse complement strand
CTTCTACCCCTATTATTCTTAGGTTTGGTCTTTTCATGATGTCCCAGATTTCCTGAATGTTTTGTGTTAAGAATTTGTTGAATTCAATGTTTTCTTTAACCAATGAGTCTATTTCCTCTATAGTATCTTCAGCGCCTGAGATTCTTTCTTCTATCTCTTGTATTCTGTTGGTTATATTTGTCTCTGTAGTTCCTGTTCATTTACTCAGATTTTCCATATCCAGAATTCCCCCAGTTTTTGTTTTCTTTATTACCTCTATTTCAGTCTTCAAGTCTTGAATGGTTTCCTTTACCTGTTTGATTTTTGTTTGTTTTCTTGAGTTTCTTTGAGGGATTTATTAATTTCTTCCAACTTTTTGTCTTCTCTTCAATTTTTTAAGGTTTTTTTTTTACTTCCTCTTTAAAGGTCTCCATTATTTTTGTAAAGTTACATTTAAAGTCGTTTTCTTCTACTTCTTCTGGGTTAGGATGATCAAGTCTTCCTTTTGTGTCTCCCCTGGGTTCTGGTGTTACCATGTTGCTTTTTAAGGATGTTGGAGGAATTCTTGCATTGACATCTACCCATTTCTTCCTTCAAATGAGGTCAGTAGTGTCTTGGTGTCTTGGTCCAGTCCTTGCTGTGGCTGTCTCTTAGGTTCCCTCAGTATTGGAGCAAGCTCCCAGGTCCCTTCAGTATTGCAGCAATCTGCATTCCAGGGTTCCACTGAGCTCACAGGTGAAAAGGTGGGTGTGGGGTGTGGTGATTTGAGGGATAGCCCAGATGCAGGAATACTCCCTGCTGGCTAGCTAGAAAAGCCAAGGGGGCTGGGGGGGCTGGGTTTTGTCCCACTGGGAGGTCCCAGAGAGTGGGGCATCCAGCTGTCTGACCCTATGGCTGCTAACTCACCTCTTAGATCCCCTTGGTATTGGAGCAAGCTGTGTTCCAGGGATCCACTGAGCTCGCAGGGGAACAGGCTGGTGTGTGGTGGGTTGTGGGATAGCCCAGCTGCAGGAATATCCCCTGCTGGATGGCTAGAAAAGCCAATGGAGTTAGGGAGGGACCCCTGAGTTTTGTCTCAATGAGGAGGTCCCAGAGAGTGGGGCATTCAGCTGTCTGGCCCTGTGGCTGTTGACTTACCTCCCTGCTAGCTTTAATCTTTAACAAGACTAGGACTACAAAAAGACTATTTGCATTATATGTCTATAGATAATAGCACAAACATACATTTGGAAAGATTTATGAAATTTTATCCTGTTGGAAATGTGATATACCAATAGGTCAATTTAGTCTTTTTCTTGGGACATTTTTTTCTGAATGATTTGTCCTTTTACTTCAGATGTCTCATTTGTCCAGTAGTCTTCAGATTCCTTAGGTGGATGTATTCATTCTCCTGAAAAGACAGAAACAATATCCTTCCCCCAACCCTAACTTTGGAGAAATTATTTTTTTGCAAGTTATATCTGTTTAGACAGAGGCTGCTTGTTTGTTCCTGGCTACCCAGACCTGAAATAGTCACACAGAAACTATATTAATTGCAACACTGCTTGGCCAATGAATCTACCGTATTCCTAGCTATCTCTTATATCTTGAATTAATTCATCTCTATTAATCTGTGCATCATCATGAGGTCATGGCCTACTGGCAAGGTTCCAGCATACTCCCACAGGCATCTTTCTCCTTTGACAGCTACATGGCATCTCTCTGACTCTGCCTACTTTCTCCCAGCATTCAATTTAGTCTTCCCACCTAGCTCTATTCTTCCCTGCTGTTGGCCCAAGCAGCTTATTTATTCATTAACCAATAAAAGTAACATATATACAGAAGAACTTCCTGCATCATCTTCTGTTTTCTGTCTAAATAAAAATGTTTTAACTTTAACATAGGATAATTATATATGCAAAATAGTTATCAAGTAAGAACTACAATTACAAATATTTATATATACTTTATCTTTTATCATTACTAAGGAAAACTATAACTATCTATTCTCAACTCCATCAAAGACCCCAGAAGTATATAATATTACCTAAATTAATAGGAAGTACATTTTAAGGAAGTTCCAAAACTCTAGAATTGACAGAGAGATCTTGCTGCCTGTACAGTCATTTAAAATTGTTCTGTATCATTGCAGCATCCATCTTCAGCCTACAGGCCCACAGTATCTGGCTGATTTTTCCATGATGCAGGGAATTTGAAGATCTCTTATGCCTTATACTGGCAAAGTTCATTAGTTGCTTTCTTCTGTGTCCTGGAAAATATCTGGAAGTTCTCTCGTGAAGCAGGGACCCTGAAGGACTGTCTCACCTTCTTTATGCAATTTCAGCAGTCATTTTTCTGTGGGTCCTGCATGTCCAGTTCATACAGCACACCATCAAGCAGTCAAGACAAGAGCAGTTTCTTGCCCAAATGGCTAACCAACTCCATAAGGAGCCTCTTTGATTCCTATCATCTTATTGATGTAGATTGGTGCTGCCAAGAGCAGATGAGTCTCATTGTAATGAAAAGTCCTAAGTTCTTAAAACATTTTAAACACCATATATTGTTGTCTTTAAAAGGTTTGAAGAATAACTATCCATCTGAAATATAACCCTGTACATATAGAAAACCTAACAGGACTACAAGCTTGTATATATTACATTTTAAAATAAGCTGCACAAACACAATACATCAATCAAGAGCAGAAATATACATATAAAAATTGACCTTAAATTTGTATCAATAGACCAAGATCCATACCAATGCAAGCTATTCATCTCTAAACCTTATTCCCCTTTAAATGAAAACAAACATTTATAAATTATTTGGGAATTTGGGTATAGTTCTCTCCAAACTACTTCCTGCTTTTTATTGAATGAAGTATTTTTTTGGGGAGGAGGGCGAGATCCACAGAAACATTTTGGTTTGTCTTGGTCCATCAAACCACACTAATTGGAAGGAATCCACAGGTTTTCATCCTCTGTGGAAACAAAAGCAGAACCTCTTTTTCAAAGCAATATATCCTTAGTCCCAAAT
This sequence comes from Bramus lutescens, assembly GCA_001685075.1. Classification (NCBI taxonomy): domain Eukaryota; kingdom Metazoa; phylum Chordata; class Mammalia; order Rodentia; family Cricetidae; genus Bramus; species Bramus lutescens. The sequence continues at coordinate 82,996 of LOEQ01007032.1, read as the reverse complement.
TTTGAAGTCAAGATACCTTTAAAATATGTATGTTAGTTTAGCTTAGCAGCTGTACAATGAAATGTCTCTCTGTACTTAGTTCCTTCACAGTCAAAAATCAAAGAAAACACAATAATATACACAATCCAGAATCTCTGTGTGTTTTCCATCTTTACATGGCTATTTTTCTTTATTCCTTTAATCAACAACTGTCTGTACTCTGTCTCTTTATAGACTTTGTTTTTCTTTATAATTCTCTATACTATTTTTCTTCTCTCTCCCAAGCCTACATACATTTTTTAAAACAGACTGTGTCTCATTTAAAGGTCTTTTATGTCTGAATCAGTCCTATTGTGTATCTGGAATCCTTTTCTGTCCAGAAGTGCTTCTTAAAATGCTAAGGCTGTTTGCCTTTTGGCTTTGCCCAGTCCAACACGGTAGAGGTCTGTTCAGTGCCAGCTCTATGAGCCATGCTCACAGTCCCATTTCCAGGCACACAGTGGATCTATGTTGTCATTGAGCAAGTTGTAGCAATCTGCTCACAAACCTCAATCAAATGCTAAGTCTCCTGAAAGAACCAGAGCTGTTTGTGCAACTAGCAAAAGCCAGGAATCCCTCAAATCTTCAAAATCTTCAAAAGAAACCATACAGCCTTTGTTGCAAATGCTGGCTGAGTCAAGAAGACCTCTCTTAAAGGAGCAACAGCATCCCTATCTGCTACTAGCAATCAGAGCACATCTGAAAAAATGCAGCTTCTAAGAAGCTTCACTTGGTGCTCATTTTAGTGGGTCTAAAAGCACTCTTTATTTTAAAGCTCTTGGGCTTTATGTTGATGTACATTGTCAAAAGTTGGGCATCATTTTAGGTAGAGGCTGCAGGCAGTTGCTCATTTCTCAGTTGTACAGACCTGAAAAATTCACACAGAAACTATATTAATTGCAACACTGCTTGGCCAATGACTCTAGCAAATTCCTAGCTAGCTCTTATATATTAAATTAACCCATCTCCATATAATCTGTGCATCACCACGGGGTCATGGCCTACTGGCAAGGTTCCAAAGGACTTCCACGGGCATCTTTCTCCTTTGGCAACTACATATTGTCTCTCTGACTCTGCCTACTTTCTCCCAGTATTCAGTTTAGTTTTCCTGACTAACTCTATTCTTCCCTGCCATTGACTCAAGCAGCTATTTATTCATTAACCAATAAAGGCAACACATATACAGGAAGACTTCCTACATCATATCTGACTAAATGAAAAGCATTTGTTAGTGTTATAGGTTAGTTTAGATTAATTGGCCACTATCATCTGTTCTAATTAAGGGGTGCCTCTTGTTCATATCTAATCTTTATCAAGTTTGATGGCATCAATAGCTTTTCTTCTCCTTTGGAAACAAAAACAAAACCCCTCCCCCAACATAACACATGTCCTGGTTTCCATTCTGAGGTCAATACTACCATGGGATAATGTTCTTGCACACTGTAAAGATTTGTCATTCTTATTAGTTTAATAAAGCACTGGTTGGCCAGTAGCCATGCAGGAAGTATATGTGGAATGAACAGACTAAGAGAATTATGAGAAGAGGAAAAAGAGTCAGTCACCAGCCAGATGCAGAGGAAGCAAGTTGAGAATGTATTGCTGAGAAAAGTTAGCAAGCCAAGTGGCTAAACAAAGATAAGAATTATGGGTTAATTTAAATTGTAAGAGATAGTTAATTATAAGCCTGAGCAATATGTCAAATAGTTTATAATTAATATAAGTCTCTCTGTGTTTCTTTTGGACTGAACAGCTGCGGGACTGGGTGGAACATAAACTTCCATCTACATAGCACTTCTTTAAAGCATATTGACTGATTAAATTCTCTAGTTGTTTTCTACTATTCAATGTTTCTCCACAGCTGTTATTCCTTTCTCCTTAGCATTTAGAAAATACAAAGTTAATAAAACATTATGCAATCTATTTCTGGGGGTATTTATTATCCCTTTCTGTTCATTTAACATATCCTTTAGAGTTTGATTTGATCTTTTTATAACTGTCAGCCTTGTAGAATTGTGTGGTATACCTGTAATATGCTTTGTATTATAATAAACAAAAAACAGTTTCATTTTCTTAGAGACATATGCTGGAGCACTGCCAGTATTTATTTGTACAGGTATACCCATGATGGCCATAACTCCAGGAAATGTGCAATTACTGAATCACCTTTTTCCAAACTCAAAGCAGTCGCCTGGTGAAAATATGAATAGATATCAATGGTGTTTTTCAAATTCTACAAAATGGAACACATATCTGCCAGATTTAACTCCTTTGAGTACGCTTTGGGTTACTTCTTGCTGGTACTGGTCTTTGGTTAAATAAAGAACAAGTAGGATATTTCCTTGGCTTGGTTTTATCTAATTGAAAAGGCTTTTTTTTAAAAAAAAAAACTTTGCTATTGACATAATGTTTTTAATAAAATTCTTAGTGTTTCAGCACATTTCCAATCAATAATTGAAATTGGTCAATTTCTGCATTACTTTGTGCAGACCCATATGGGATCAGGTGTTTGTTATGTATTTGGGATGATTTCTATTACTGATTGTATCTTGTAACTGAATAAATAATAAAGTCAATTCTGTATCATATGGTATAAACTCAGTGGTTTCAATAAGTAGAACAACTCTTTCTATATATTGCAAATCGGTAACTATGTTGAGAGGTTCTTTAAAATCCTTTAGTAGCACGAGAATAGCATATAATTTTGACTTTTGAGCAAACACATAAGGGCTTTCATCTACTTTACTTGAAATCTCTGATTTGTAACCTGCCTTTCCTGATGTATTTGCATCAGTATAGAATGTAGGGGCTCCAGTTATTGGTGTGTCCCATACTATGTGAGGAAAGATCAAGTTAGTTCTCTTTATAAGTTAAATTCTCTTGCTTTTGGGATAGGTGTTGTTAATCTCTTCCAAAAATTACTATAAGCTCTTTGCCAGGACTCACTTTCTTCCCATAATTTGACAATTTTATCATTATTACAATGTACTATAATTTCTGCTGTGTCTATTCCTGCTAGTTGATAAAGTCTCAATTTTTTTAGAACTAACTCACAGACTTTTTCCACGTAAGTTTTTATGTTTTACATGGTTTATGTGGTAAAAGATTCATTCTAAGATAATATCTTCCCTCTGCATTAAAATTCCTGTAGGGCACAGTTTAGAGGGTAACATGACCAGAATGCAGTTAAGATTTGTAGCCACATGATCCACATATGCCTTCAATCAAAGCAAATTCTCTCTCAGCTTCAGCTGATAATTCCATGGGACTATTTAAGTCCATGTCACCATCTAAGATTTTGTTTAAATTAATCAGGTCATAAGGTTTTATCCTAATAGCGTGCCATAGATGGGAAATGTCTCCTAAAAATCTTTGGAAGTCATTAAGAGTCTACAATCAATCTTTCCTAATTTGCACCTTTTGGGGTCTAATTTTTTATAAACCTACTTTATAGCCTAAATAATTAATATAATCGCCTCTTTGCATTTTTTCATGAGCAATTTAAAATCCCCAAACAAGGCAAAATTTTCTTTACTTCTTCAAATATTCTTTCTAAAGTATCTAACATTTGAATCAGATAGCAAAATGTCATGCATGTGATGGTAAACTATAGACTTAGGAAATTGCTTATGAATCATTACTTATAAAATAGTGGCACAGGGTGAGGTTTATTAAACATTCCCTGTGGGAGAACCTTCCACTGATATCTCTAGGCAGGCTGAGAATTATTATAAGTAGGCATTGTGAAGGTAAATTTTTCTCTGCCTTCTTCTTTTAAAGGTATAGTGAGGAAACAATATTTTAAATAAACAAGTGTAAAAAGCTATCCTTTAGGTAATACAGGAGGCAAAGGAATTCAAGATTGTACAGAACCCATTGGCTTAATCACCTTACTAACAGTTCTTAGATCTGTTACCAGTCTCTATTTTCAGATTTCTTTTTAACAACAAATACAGGAGAATTCAAATGTTCTTTGACATGCTGAGCATTTAGTTGTTCCTGTACCTTATGTTATAAAGCTTTCAGCTTCTTTGTCGTTAAAGGACATTGCACAACCCATACAGGTTTGTCTGTCAACCATTTTAAAGGTAGGGCCGTTGGCTCCTTTGAAATATCAGTAGCTGTTGTGCCCTCTTCTTGTACAACCTGAAAGGTCACTGTCTGTTCTTTATATATCTTGTAATATTTTCCCCAGAAACATACATCAATGTATGGTTTGTTTCTATGAGTGGAGGAATGTTAATCTGAATATTCCATTGCTGTAACAAATCACATCCCCACAAATTCATTGCTATATTCGCCAAATACGATCTTAATATTCCTCTCTATCCTTCTGGCTCTATACATTCAACCCATCTCACTCCCTGAGATGAAGTTCCAGTCCCTAAAAACTAAACATTTACATCCTCAGGAGGCCAATTTGAATGCCAAGATTCTGACAAAATGATTTTTACATCCGCACTTGTGTCTACCAGACCTTCAATGACACCATTTAATCATATTTTTTATCTTGGTCTTTGTTCATTTATAGAAGTTTGCCAAAAACTTGCCTTATGGTTTCCCCTGAAATTTTTGTTCTGTATTCTCTAGCTATTCTATTATCCAGAGCAGTATGTTTTTTTGCAATAGACATTAGGTTCTTTAATTGTTCTGGGAAGAAGTTTCCTCTACAATGGCAGAAAACAACTATACTGGATTTGTAATAGAGGCCTGCGAGAGGCCCCTCATGGAGCTTCCCAACAGCAAAGAATTATCTTCAATATCCTTTGTTGACCTATATTCATTAGTCCAATGACTGCCCTTGCCACATCTTCTGCATAATCCAGAGGAAGGGTAGTTTGAATGGATTACGCTTTGAAAAACATTGTTTTTAGGAATGTCTGTCTGAAATCCCTTTTAAGTTGACCTTGTTTGCCTTGACATTTCAATTTTTCCTCAAACCTCTGGAAATCACCTCTCCTATCCGAGTATCATCCTGGTCATGAGATTCAATATTAATTGTATCTCAGGTCCATTCCTCCTCCTTGACTTTAACAGCCTTATTATCCTTTTACATTGAAAATTACCATTTTCAAAAGCCAAAGATTCAATTACTCTTTGTCTAGCTTTTGAAAGACCCCGCTAGTTTGCCCATCATAGCCATGTACTTTATTTTTTTGTTTTGCTCATTTCTGTTGGGGATTTTCCATTACAGTCATAAAGTTACAAAACATCCAAGGTTGGAATGTTCCCTGATCAGTCTGAACCAGATGGGCCTTGATGATAAACACTTGTGGTCTGGTCATCTGGTCAGTATGTCCCAAACTCAAGGCCGGCAGGAAAGAACAGAGAGATAAAGGATACTAAGAATGCTGAGTTGTCCCTCAGATGAATAAACAACCCTATCCTTAANAGGTTGGAATGTTCCCTGATCAGTCTGAACCAGATGGGCCTTGATGATAAACACTTGTGGTCTGGTCATCTGGTCAGTATGTCCCAAACTCAAGGCCGGCAGGAAAGAACAGAGAGATAAAGGATACTAAGAATGCTGAGTTGTCCCTCAGATGAATAAACAACCCTATCCTTAAATGAWCTCATCMCCTTATTTGAAATAACCAATGAGAACCCTGTAACCATGCATCTGCTTCTGTAAGCTGCTTCTTGCTTCACCAGTCATATAAAAGCAACCCCTGGCTTCAGCCCGACACGCTCAGCTACCTGAAAGCTGCAGCGTCCGCAGGCGCCTGTGTATTCAATAAACCACCTCTTGCTCTTGCATCCAGAGTGCTGAGCCTTGTTCTTGGGGAAGGGGATCCGGGGGTCTTTCACTTCTGAATTTGTAATCATTTTATTTACTGCTGATGTCAATCTTTGTAAGAAATCCATGAAGGTTTTTTGGGGGCCCTGTATAACTTTAGTAAGTGACTCAATTCCTAATTCTCCAATTCTGTCCCAAGCATTCAAAGTTGTTGCATGACATAAATCTAGGATGTGAACATCATATAAAGATTGTGTTTCTATAGTGGCATAATTTCCTTCTCCAAGAATTTGATCTTGGGAGATTACCATACCTCTAGCTTCACTCTATTGTTCAATAACCTTAGCCTCTTCTCTGAACCAGGTACTCAATTGCAATTGTGAAACAGGCTTTAAAACACCATTAACCAATTCTATCCAGTCTTTAGGGATAATTCCATTACAAACTAACCATGAGTTAAACATTCACAAAAAGTGAATGCATGCAATGAGACTATTGTTTCCTTGAATATCCTTAAATCTAACATTGGCACAGGAGTCCAATTAGCTGTTACAGAGCCTCTAATATTTGGCAATTGCTGTAAGGTTACTGGATATATTAAGGTTGGTTGTTGTATAGCTTAGATTGTTCTTCTCTAGTCTTACAATGCAATGCTGAAATTGGTTCTCCATTAAATTTCCCTCTGGATTTAATATCCCTGTGATCCGTTTTATTAGTTTTTTCTAAGACCTGTATCTTAGCACTCATATTAACCAACTATTTTAGTGATAAGATAAAAATGATAAGAGCTGATAATGTTTACAATTGACATTACATTAATCCCATATAAATAAGTTATTCTCTCTTAATTGTTCTATTTTCAAACTTTCCAGCATATTATCATACAGAGACTCAAATCCCTCCAATGTAATGGTGTTTCCCATTTTTTAATGTGGGAAAAAGTCTCTCTTTTAACTCCTCCCTTTAAGAATTCCCAGTTGTCTTACCAAATCTACTGCTGATGTTGATGAATATGTGAGGCTGATTGCTGCTGTGTAGAACAGTAAAAGTCTAACTGGTTTTCAAAGCAGCTAACTAGTTTGGGAACAGCCCAAAAACGAGTTCAGGGAGAACATGCCAGGAAAGAAAACAAAAACAAAAACCTAGCCAGTAGGGCAGTGACTCTGGCCTCCTATAGCTCCAGCTTATTTATGCCAGTGGCTGTAAAGTCACAGGCAAATGGCTTTTTGTTGTTGTTGTTGTTGTTGTTAATTTGTATCCCATACCTTGGGCTCCAAATGTAGCATGAATAATAAAAACTCAGAGATATTGGGGTTCAACCTGAAGATTAGAAAAGGAAAGCAACCAGCCACTGACTCTTACCTCTACCTCAGACTGAAAATGTGTGAGATCCTGTCTCTACAAATCCTGAAGACTCTGCATTCCACATTCTGCTGAGTTCCTGTCTCTTCAGCCTTATATTCTTCTCTCTGCCCAGCCATATCACTCCTGTCTCCACCTCCTTAGTGGTGGGATTAAAGGCTTGGATCCCAAGTGCTGGGATCACCACTGTGTGAGCTGTTTCTCTTTTAGACAGATTCAATCTTGTGTAGCCCAGGGTGAC
>LOEQ01007031.1:19239-40449 GCA_001685075.1 Bramus lutescens | reverse complement strand
TCTCTCTCTCTGTCTCTCTCTCTCTCTCTCTCTCTCTCTGTCTCTCTCTCTCTGAAGGTGTATTCCCCAAGGACAGGGGTACCGTCTGTCTCCTTCCCATCATATATCCACTTAGGTCATGACAGGAATACAGTATATACTCAGTAGATGTTAGCTAAATGAACAGATCCTGTGGCCAAAAGGAACCCCAAACTGCATGGGCAATACATCAGCTGGTGTGTGCCCTGGTCCTAATAGTTCCTGGACGACCAAAGTTCATGAGAAAACGAACTGGGATAAAGGCCTAGTCTCACTGGCAGGTGCTGGTCTCCTCACTGGGGAACACAGGATAAGGCCACAAGCAGGAACACTCCCAATACTCAAGCAGAAGCTAGTTCAGAGGTAAGGGGAAGGTCTCTGATCTACAAGCATGTGGGTTTGCTTCGGGGTTCTGCCCATGTCCTCAGTTTCATTTGCACACAGTCTCATTGTGACCAAGAACAAGCATGTATATTGGGGCCCTTAGCACATGACAGTTCTCTCTGTAGGGTATATTAGTGGACACCATCTCATCGAGGTTTTATTACCCAGCCACAGAAACCAAAGCACAGAAAGAGCTGGGATCAGGTCAGGTCTGGGTATAGACACCATCAGCTACCCTCTTCCTGCCTATTACATCCTGCTGCTGCTTCTTTGAAGCTCCAGGTATGAAGTTATATGAGTTATATTATGTGTTTTGTTGTTCATTTGGTTTTTTTAGGAACAGAATTTCTCTGTTTAGCCTGGCTGTCCTGGAACTTGCTCTGTAGACCTGGCTGACCTTGAACTCAGAGATCTGTCTGCCTCTGCCTTCCAACTTCTGGGATTAAAGGTGTGTGCCACCACTACCCATGTGTGCATGGATGCTTCAAACCACCAACAGGTGTGTCCAATGTAGTTCAACAGATTTGTAAATGACAGCTTCATGTCCCAATGTTACTGACACCTGTGCCTGGAGGATGGCCAAGAACTGGCTCAAGGTATAGTTTTCTCCCTGCTAGCACCTCAAGAGACCCTTCTAAAGAATTCCTTGCTGCATCAGGGAGCGTGGTTTCCCTCTCCTTGAGGGAAGTGCTGGAATCCCCTCCCATACAAACAAGGGAAATTCCTCCACAGCAGCTAGAAGCCTTCTTGATGGGAACAAAGCTTGGCATGATTCATATTCCTCATCAATCTGACAAAACAGGTATTTATTTGTGCCTCTCAATCAGAGTGGCTTGGACATGGTGTTCTGAGTCGTGGACATGGCCACTCACCAAGTGAAATAACAGTTTCTATAGCAACAGTTCCTTTTTATTGATATCAGAATAAACAGGAATGCAAGACTGCCTCCCATCTTGGAAGTTTAAGGCCCGCCCTTTGGGGGCGGCTGCCTCAGCCCTGGGACCTTCTTAGGGTTCCCTAAGTCTGAGAGCTGCAGAGGAGCTCACAGCCCAGACAGTGCTCTGAGACTCTGTTCTGTCCCAAGCTGTCAGGCTGTGTTCTGGGAGAAGGTGGAGGGAAGGAGAACGACCTGGGAACACCACAGCAAGCTGTCCTGGTAACTGAGCCCTTCGAATTTAGGTACCTGGAGACTGCCTCACTGGGGTGAATGATACAGGATCAGAAGTGGGGGTGGGGGACAGGGATTGAGTGGGCTCTCAATTACAGTTCTGGAGCCTGGTGGATCTTTTGCTTCTAAATACTGGGAGTAATTGAACGTCTGCTACAGCCTCTCCTGGATCCATTATTACACAAGGGGGGGGGTGTCACTAAATAATCCACAGATAGACAAAAGCCTGTGTTCTACATGCAATGAGAACACAGAACCTGGGTTTGGGCACCAGAGTTCAGCTCAGATTCTTGTTCCTTTGGCCCCTGGCAATGTAATCTGGAGAAATCAGATGGCATCTTTGAGGTTGGGTGACTTGCTCCTAAGAAGGGGTTACCCACCTTCTCGGATTATCAGGAGTTCAGTGGGTCCATGGCTAGATGCATAGACAGTACTCTGCCTGTGCTGTGAGTGAGGGCTAATGGTAGTGTCCACCTTGCTGATGAACTTGGCTTTGGCATCCCATGGTACAGGGTCAGTCTGAGACTAGAGAAATCAGGCCCTAGAGGGGATCGCATGTCACTATAGGCTACTCTAAGCAGGATGTTTTCTAAGTTTGAGGCTGTCCCCAAGAGTAGGTTTCTGGGTGACTTGGATCCTGGTGGCATTCTTAGCTTGAAGGATGGTAATCCCTGCAGTGATTTTTCCTGAACCAGTCTCAGGTGAAATGGGCTGGCACAAGACCACATGGGGAGCAGTGTGGAGGCCTGTTCATACTGGTTCCTGCCCAACAGCATGGTACAATTCCTAATCTTGCAAAGGACCCTGTATGGCTCACCCTTCAAACCCAGCTCCTCTTCTCACTGCCTAGAAAGTTCCAGTGAACCAAGACAGAGAGTTGAGGAAGCCAGTCTCGAGTCCTCTTGTTCAGATGGACAGGCAGTTTCAAGAAAGTTGGCCTGAGGCTGCAGGGAGACCAGGAGGTGTTGCCAGATATGTTCTTAGGCTACCAGCCAGTGAGCCACAAATGTATGCCACCCGCAGGGAGGAAAGGGCAGGCAGGACACGTGGTAGCCAGCTTGTCACTTTTCTGAATGTTCCTCCTTCCCTTGCCAGCTTTTCTCAAAGCCTCCCTTCTGAGGCTATTGATGCTGGACCAGGAAGGTTTGGGGGACGGGGTGAAGGCTGCCAGGCCTGTGGTTTCAAGTGGCAAGGTTGCTAGCGCTAGCATTTCTCAAAGGCTGGTTCTCCGGCTTTCGTGTTCTCAGCTGTCAAAGGGCTCAGCTGCTTCTCCCATAGGTTTCTTGAGCACACAGAGAGAGCAAATGTAAAAGTAAAGTAAATCTGCTCTACTGACTTAAAAATATGCCATTTGTGGGAGATAGTGTCAAGATAGAAAGAATACTAGGTTTGGAGTCCAAAGATCCTGCCTGTGCTAACTACCCAGCATGTATCTTGGCATAAAGGGCCTTGACTTCCTCAACTATAAAATGAGTTGCCTTCAGGACAATCAAGAGATTCAGACCAAGTCCTATACTCACCCCAAAATGTGCAGGACAGAAGGCTTACAGTTTGCCTTGGGTGGACCTTGCTAATCCAAGTACTGTGCAGAGTGCATTGGGCACACCGTATCCTTTTACACTCCAGCAATCTTAGAGTGGATGCCATGACCTCCACTGGTCAGAGGTCAGAGAGCATGGGTCATTTGCCTGACTAGCTAGGCCTGAGTGTTACCATCTATTGCCTTTGCTTTATGCATTGGACATTTGACTAGACCCAGTGTCACTTGTAATCGAAATATGATAAGAACATTGAAGACAGTCGGAAAGCAGACAGAAGGGACATTATGACTGTAGGCAAAGCTAAGAATGTAGCTCAGTTGGTCAAAAACCTCCCTAGTATGCACAAAGCCCTGAGACTGATCACTGGCACCTCATTCATGGGGAATGGTGGCTACACCTATAATCTTAGCACTTGAGAGGCAGAAGCAGGACAATCAGGAATTCAAGGTCATCTTTGAAAAAAAGCATATATGGCATATCTGAGCCCTGCCTCAAAGAGGGGTAGGAGGACCTTGGACATCAGCCTTGGTCCCACAGCTGTTTTCAATATGAACTTGACCTGAAGTAAGATTATCATTCTCTTCTGTCTCTGCCTTCACTGCCCAGGAAGGGACCAGGGATTGGTGTCAAGGCTACAGTTCCAACCCAGCTGTGTTCACCCAGAACCTGGCTCAGTCTCTAGGAAGCAGCTATAGGACCTCTTGGAGAGAACCAGAGGTCTCAGTCTCTCTTCTTCACTCTTATCTCCCTGGCTGCCTCCTGCAAGAGGTCAGCCTCACCAACTGCCTGCCCTCTTAGAGACACGCAGGCCACTCATTTAGCTGACACTTCTGGCTGCAGAGCTTCCTGCCCAGCCAGGATTCTCCAGAGGAGGATGCTTGGGTTAAAAGCCTAAGTGTACCCTCAACCAGACCTGCATGCAGTGACTGGCCAACCATGGCCAGCTAGAGTCACTTGGCTGGAGCAATGAGGCCTGAATGCCTCCCTCCCTCCCTTCCTCCTTCCTTTCTCTGGTTTCGCAAAGGCATCTGACTATGGAGTCACCCTGGAGTTTTCAAGCCTCTCAAACACTAAGATGTACCCCTAAGCTACTGAACTGGAATTGAGGTGTGACTCCAATGCTCCCCCTGAGAACCCCAACATTCAGCCAAGGTTAAGATTTAATGACTTAATGATTATTCCCTCTTTTAAAAAGAATAAGAGAACTCAGTCCAAGGCTAGGATCGGGATGTATTTAACAGGGACCTCAGCTAATAAGATGGTCACACTACAATTATACATCACTATTCCTGGTTTAATCTACCTGAGAGTGCAACTTACAGGCTGCTTTGCCATCTGTGGCAGCCCTGGAACCAGCACAGAGGCTCTGGACTCCGAGCTAGCCATTTGCCAAAAGTCTTGTGAGCATCAGCAGCTTCCTGTTCAGAAATCTTCAGTGATTTGGGAACAGAGTAGAAATTCAACTCAAAATGTGAACGGCAGATACTTCCATGTCTCCTTTAAGGTATTGGCCACATATCTCCTCCTTCACCAGCCCTTCCTCTCCCTGCCAACTCATTTTCTTTCAGAGATAGCCTGTCTAAAGCACAGTTCTTGGCCTCATCATGGCCACATCCTGAATGGTGCTAGATTGCTCAGAACCGCAGCAGCTTTGGGAGTGACCCCAGATTTCTACCCAAGGTGCCCAACATGACCTCCAGGATAATTCAAATCTTCTTCTGCTTTGGAGTTATACAGTGCCCTATCAAATACCCAGAATAGAGGGCTCCTATCAGCAACCAGGGCTGCCACTCTAGTGAAGCAGGTTGTGACCACAAGGTTCCAAGGCCTTCAGTGAAGAGCGTCTTCCATGAGAGGACCTACACAAGGTTTTCCACTCGGAAGCCTCGTCTATCAAATTAAAAGGCTAGAAGACTCATATTGCAGTTCTTAAACCCTGAGGGTTCCCATGAGCCCTTCCTTCTTCATTCTGTACACACACACACACACATGCACACGCGCACGAATTCACACACCCCTACTGAAGTTCAGCATTTAGAGAGGCAAAGCAGCTTTCCCGGCTGCAGCTGCCCCTTTAGAGATCCCTGCCTCGCCATAGACCATAGATTTAAAAAGAGTGGACTCCCAGAGAGATCCTTAAGCCAGGAGTAACCACTGATAGACCTGGTGTATGAGGTGATCCCATCTTCAGGGCCCAGTACAAAATGAAGGGCTCTACTCTTCCATGTGTATGAGGTATTTCAAGACAGTGACAACAGAAGGGTAAGCCAGACAAGACTTGTCTTCCCAGAGGGACCCTGGAAACCAAGGCTGAGGGGGTGGCCTGGGGGTGAAGATGGACAGCCAGGCCAAACCAAGGTTTCTCTGGAATGTAACGGGGATGGAACGAGCAAACAGAAGCAGCACATTGAAAGTGAAGGAAATAAAAATTCCTAAGGCCTGATGGCCACTTCCCCTACACAGCAGCCAGCATGACCTTTTAGAAATCCAATCTGCCTCGCCCTCTCCCAGACCTGAAGCCAACTGTCCACCCTCATTGCGAACACTCCACCACCGGATCGTGCCTCTCTGGGCACACTGTGCCTTTGTGTTCCCAGAACAGACCCAGCTTGTTCAAGGTGTGGGAGCCACACAGCTGCTCCCCAGGCCTGGAGCAGTTTTCCCTTCACTCTCAATGCTCACTTGAGCCCCACCTCCTCACAGCCCCCTCCCTCCCCAGCACCTGGATGATCTTGGTCCCATTCGTAATGGTTAGAGCAGGGCCCCCCACTTGCTTAGCTCCCTGCTGGGTACCTAATGCTACCATAATACCTGGCAAATGAGAGGAATGCAAGCATCTGACGATTGTATGGCAAACATTATTTCATATATTCTCAATCTCCATTCCTATTATGCAAAAGTCTTAATTCTTTAATTCTGTGTAATTATTCTGTGTCCTGCCATACAACTTAATTTCTCTCCTATTGTTTTACTTGTCCTTTTTTAGTTTGTTTGTTTGTTTTGGATTTTTTTGGTTGTTTTAGACAGGGTTTCTTTGTGTAACAGCTCTGGCTGTTCTGGGACTTGATTTGTAGACCAGGCTGGCCTTGAACTCACAGTGATCCGCCTGCCTCCGCCTCCTGAGTCCTGGGATTAAAAGCATGTACCGCCACTGCCCAGCTATGTCTTTTCAAAATATTATTGTTACACAAATTTCCAAGAGAGATGCAACTTATTTCTGTTTAGTGTCTACCATGTCGGCAATATACAGCCAGTTCTTTGAAAGGTGACATAGCCGACGAGAAGCATTCTGCACTGGGAAGACTGGGGCCCGAAGAGGGTGAGGGCAGAGAAACTAGCCAGTGAGTCAAGGGAGACATTGAAGTGTGGTGTGATGGCAACCTGAACAGGATGGGAGCTGGGGACATGGCAAGTACTACAGAGAACTAAAGATTGGAGAACTCAGCAATAGAGTAGATAGCAAACAGGGATCTTAAAACTCCAATTTGAATTGAAGCTTTCTGGTACATTGGCTGCCAGAAATACAAGCCCATCAACTAAAACAACTAATCCCCCTTGGTGGGCACAGTGGTGATTTCCTAATGTTCCCACTTAAAGTGACTAAAGGTGCCAAGATATAACTCAGACGGTTGAATACTTGTCTAGCATGCATGGAGCCCTGGGTTTGATTCCTAGCCCACTTAAAACCAGGCATGGTGGCACAGGCTTGTACTGTCAGATAACAAGTCCAAGGTCATTCTTGGCTATAGCACAATTTTGAGGCCAGCCTGGGCTACATGAGATCCTATCTCAAAAGCAAATACATAACTAGGGTGCTTTGTGATCATTTTAAGAACCAAAAAATTAGAATGTAAGCTGAAAACAAATGACTTATAAGAAAGATACAGAGAAAGAAAATAATTATTCTCATTTCAGAGATACTTCTGAGCCAGGTGTTGTGGTGCCATTAATGCCATTAATCCCAGCACTCAGGAGGCAGAGACAGGGGGATCTCTGTGAGTTCGAGGCCAGTCTGGTCTGCAGACCAAGTTCCAGGACAGCCAGGGCTACACAGAGAAACCCTGTTTCAAAACTTAAACAAAAAATTGCTTCTGAGACTGCTAATTCAATCAAAAGCACACGGTACAGGGCCTGTACAGGTCCAAACTAGATGCGGTCCCAGTGCTGAGAGGGGAGTGGACACAAGCTCTCATCCTTAATCAAGACGCTATCTCCAATTGATAACTGCTTGCAAAAGAAAAATTAGTGTAAAATAGGGAGTCTCAATGGGTTTATGAGCCACACTTAACGGAGGCCCCACCCCCAGCGGTAGAATGCCATCAGAAAGTGAACTCAGTAGTATTTCTGTAGACTTTTTGTCTCATATCAATTGCTTTGTTTGAACACTACATCTTACTGATCTTTTACTTGTATATAGTGGCTTCTGATTTTGTGTTTTTATGAGTTTTGTTTTTTTATGTAGGTGTGTGTGTTCATATCTGTGAGTGTCTGTATTTCTTGTGCTTTTTCTTTATTTTTATACAGATTTCTTTTAATTTACCCATTTGTTTTTCAAAGAGATGAGGGGTCCCTGAGGGTGTCAGGCAGGAAGAAAACCATGCAAGGAGATGGGAATGAAAACCTGTTGCAGACTGACTTAATCAACCTGGATCAGACTTTGAGGTGTCTAATGCCAGGCTGTTCACTGTCAGCATAGTTAAAACACAGTACAACTTGGGGAAAGGTTTCCAGGCAACAATCAGCCCAATTCCAGGTGCACAATAAAGCTTAAGGTGTGACTACAGAGAGACTCTTTTACAGAGTACATGTGGTCTTGAGGGTGGGTTCCACAGCTAAAAGGCCTAGAATCTAGAGTGGTCTCTGACCAACAGCAGAGAAGTCAGCAACCATGAAATACTTGTGACAACCTTTCTAAGGATGGGAAATGGTCTAGGGAGGAAGAGTCTGGAAAATTTATTCTGGGGAATTAGGGTGAGATCTGCCTCCACAGATAGCAAAAAGGTCTCCATGTTGCTAATAAATCCACTCTCAGCTTTCTGGATGCAATGCAGATATCCAATTTGCATCTCCTCCATGAGGAGTCACCCCTATGTGATTAACACGCCTAGTTCTCTTAGTGTTTCTCTATGAGTACAAGGACCTCTGTGCCCCCAACAAAGAGCGAGAGAAAGAAGGCCTGGAGCTGGGTGAACTGGGAGGTGGGAAGAAGACGTGGGAGGGGAAACTGTGATCAGAACATATTGTATGAAAAAATATTTTCAATTTAAAAAAGCAGACATTTCTACATTCTGACACTTCACCTGGCTAACACCGGAACACCTTCGGGCGATTAATGCTTTTCCTTTGCTGGGGTTGAAGGTGGAAGCAGGACAACCTCAAATTCAAGGTCATCTTCAACTATATAACAAGTTCAAGACTAATCTAAGCTGGAGACAGAGACAGTGAGAGCCTGGGACAGAAGAGAGACCGAGAAGGTGGAGTCTCGGGGTGTGAGATAGGGCATACTATCTCCATTGCCACATGGAAACTAACTTAGGGCTAAGGATCCTCAAGACCAAAACCTTAAAAGTTTTAGCATCAGTTACCAAGAAACATGTGCCTACTGTGTATTAGACCAGACGCTTGCTATGCCCACAACACAGAGCATGCTCAACCCCACCAGTTGACGCCTGTTGGCTGGTGCTGCTAGTGTTACAGGGGTGGAGGCGGGAGGGCTGCAAGGTCAGCGCCAGCAGGGCGTCTGAGACCTGTCTCAGAGAAGGGGTGAGGGTGCTTTTCTGGAAGCTGGGCTGAGGGACTCAAACCTTTCACCTAATATTCACTGTAATTACTCCGAACCACTAACAGCCAGGCAGCCGCTATCCCCTGTGACTAGTTTGTTAAAGAACTTTGTTCTGCTCTCCCTTCCCCTCCCCTCCCTTCGCCTCCTCTCCTCTCTTCTTCTCCTCTCTCTAAAGCATTTCAAGAACAGGGACCTGTCTGTGGCAGAGAAGCCTTTCTGCCTGAATCTGAAGTACATTGACAAAGTTCCAGTACTCTGGCAGAAGAGGGACCAAGAGCAGTCACACATGAGCTCGGCAGATGACAGCCATCCCTTTGTAACAGGGATACAGCAGCCCCTGCATTTCACATACTACTCTCGGCTGTGGAAAAGGCGGAAAGTCTCAGCCCTCCCAGCAATTTGGGAACTATGGCTAGGGAATGGGACAATAAGGGGGGATGTTTTGTTTTTAACCATATCTAAATTGTCTTTAACAACTACAGATTACACAAACACATGTACACACACACACACACACACACACACACCTTTTCTTTTTTTAGTATAAGCTTGTTGAAAGCAGAAACTCAAACATAATCCCTTTGGTTTTGGTTTGGGTCATTTTTTTTTTCTTCTGCCAGGGTCCTAGTCAGGTTTACTATTTCTGTGATGAAATACCATGACCTAAAACAACTTGGGGAGGAAAGGGTTTATTCGTCTGACACTTCCACATCGCTGCTTATCAACAAAGGAAGTCAAGACAGGAAATCAAACAGGGTAGGAACCTGGAGATAGGAGCTGATGCAGAGGCCATGGAGGGGTGCTGCTTACTGGCTTCTTCCTCATGGCTCAGTCTGCTTTCTTATAGCACCCAGGACCACTTTCTTACAGCCAGCCCAGGGCTGGCATCATCTGCCATGGACTAGGACCCCCCGCATCAATCATCAATTAAGAAAATGCCCTACAGGCTTGCCTACAACTCAGTCTTATGGAGACATTTTCTCAGTCAAGGTTCCCCCCTCTCAGATGACCCTAGCTTGTGTCAAGTTAACATAAAACTATCTAGCACAGCCAGCGGCAACCCATATGTATGCACTTTGGTATGTATGTATATGCAGATGTGCATGTGTGCATATATGTGTAGAGGCCAGAGGTCATCTTCGGATGCTATTCTTCAGGCACTGTCTGCCTTGCATCTTGAAACAGGGTCTCTCACTGGGACATGGATTAGGATTAATCTCACTGATTAGGCTGGCTAGGCTGGCCAGTGAATTCCAGGGATCCACCTGTCTCTGCCTCACAGTACTGACATCCCAAGCACACAGCACCATGCCAAGCTTTTTCTGTGAGTACTGGGGAATCTAACTCAGTTAGATTTCTTGTGCTTGCCGAAAAGAACCATCTCTCCAGTCCCATAACAAGCCACATCTTAAGCCTTGGTGTCATTTTACTTCTGTGCCCCAAATACTTTACAAGCGTCATCTTCAGTAGTCACAACAACCTTTTAACCTAGGTGTAATGGCTGTTTACCCACAACAGAGAGGCAGAAAGCAAGATCCAGATGGTCAGATAGCTTACTCAAGTTTCCCCACTAAGCTGTGCCCCAAGGAGTGGGTAGGGCTGTGGACATTTTTGAAGTAACTTCACTGCCCATCGCTACAGCTTCAATGTACTCGGAGATCCAGAGGGAGAGGGCAGACATTGGGGGACTCATGGCTCGGCCAGAGTATAGAGAGTGGAATCCAGAGCTGATCAAACCCAAGAAGCTGCTGAACCCTGTGAAGGCCTCCCGAAGCCACCAGGAGCTACACCGGGAGCTGCTCATGAATCACAGAAGGTAGGATGGCACCCAGCTGCCTGGCCCAGTGATATCCTACACAGGCCTGCTGTGCTTAGAGAAATATTACCTAAAGAGGTTGGCCTGGTCATTGTCTGGAGCCCCACGGGGTCACCAGAAGAAACTGTGAGAATCCAAAAGCCCCATCCTCTATCCCAGCCACTTAATGCATGCTTGGATGCCACAGAAGCCACTCAAACTTATTAAACACGTATTGCATACAGGGCACCATTCCCAGACCTAGAATACAAAAATAGAGGCCCAGTTCCTTTCCTCCAAGAGGAGAATGAAAGAATATCAGGCAGAGAGTGTGTGCCTTGATGGAGGCTTTAAAAGAGTGTGGGACCCCAGAGGAGGTACTGGGCATGTGGGGCAGTCTAAATGACTTCGTGAAAGAGATGAAACCTGGAAGGCCTAAAGCAGGGAGGGGAGGCAGCCCTGGTGGGAGATGGGTTGTGTCAGCAGAGAAAACTAGAGTGCACACAGATGATGTTGGGGTATCAGGCAGAGATGGCTCCTTCACATCCATGTTCCCATATTGGGCGAGAGGATGGCAATGAAACAGAAGAGCCAGGGGAAGTCTGGAGAATGGCACATCTGCAGTCAGCCTTCACAGGATGTCAGTGGAGGAGAGGGTGACTGAGGAGCTACTCCGAGGATTCTGATCACTTGGCCCAGGCTGAAGGTGGAGGGACCGCCTTCGTGGCGCCCTCTGCTGGCCAGTTGTATTGGAACTAGTTGTGATTTCCATTCTGAGATACAGTCAAGATACAGCAGAGTGCCCCTTACACTCTGGACTCTTTGTGGGTTTGTTATCCCTTGATATTGTAGCATTGTCATGTTCTTGTTGCTTTGTGTGGTGTTCATTCATTATAGTATCAAAAATACCACCACAATGAAAAACAGCTTCAAGCAAACCGAAATATGTGCTATATAATAGATTAAATTGGAAATTACATATACAGTATAAAATATTAATATATTCATGTACCTTAGTCTACAAGGAAAAACCAAATAAGAAGAAATAATTTGCAAAAGGAGAAATGTAAATGCTGGAAACATTTTAAAGGTCATTGCAATCAAGAAAACATGAAAAACAGACATTGTTTCTTGTCTCCTAGACTTTAAAAAAAAATGGCTTGGAGAATGGGGCTAAATGGATATCCTTGTATGGAAATTAAATTGCAGGAGATTTTGAGAGCGCTCAGGCCAGCATCTTCAGAAGCTCTCATAAAATACAACCACATGGCACCTGGTCTCTGCTGCCTGGGCTGAAATTCTCCTACTATAGTTCAAGCCTGCCTTGCAACTGGACGCAGTGGCTCTTGGCCTTTCTCTATAGCGTGGGACAGCGAGGGCACCCCACCTCCTCCCTCCCGCCGTTCCCCCCCTCCCCATCACCGGTGTTACCCAAGCATCATAGGAGATAATGGTGGGCTGGCGTCACCGAAAACTGCAGTCCCAGACTGGGAAGGTTGGGAAGGGAATCTCTTGATAGCTACCCTCCTCCAGGGGCCTGGGTGTGGACAGCAAACCCGAACTGCAGCGGGTCCTGGAGCACCGTCGCTGGAATCAGTTGATCAAGAAGAAAGAGGAGGAGCTGGAGGCCAAGCGACTTCAGTGCCCCTTCAGGCAGGAGCTTCTGAGAAGGCAGCAGAGATTGAACCAGGTGGGTAGGAGGCCATCACTCCAGTCCAACCTCTTCCAAGCCCCCAGGGAAGGTCGGCATGGCACCAGGAATCTACCTCTGGCCTGCTATGTGACTCTAGTACGGTGACTTCACTTCTCTGGGCCTGTTTTCCTATAAAGTCCACAGTCACACATTAGATCTGCCAATCATCTGCCTGAGAGCAGATGCCATTTGCATTTTAGAGGTTGGGAGTTCAATGCCAGAAGGATAAACAATTTGAACCAGGCTTCCCAAGGAGCACCCGGTCTCTTACACTATCCCCATGTTGGTACAGAGTGTACTCACTGAGATTCCCTTACACTATCCCCATGTTGGTACAGAGTCTACTAACTGAGATTCCCAGGTTCTTGTGTCCTGGGAGAGTTAGTTGGCCTGGGGCATGGATGGTGGCAGAGATAGTTTATTAAGAGGAAAGCACTTATGAATGGACCTGGGATAGGGAGCTAGAACATGTCCCAGGCTCAAAACCCCAGGCCACCAGCAGCCTGACCCTTGAGAGGTCATTTACTCATCAACCCCCTGCCCATATTCAGAAACGGTGGGATTACCTCATGCACACTGTTTTGATAGTGTTTCCTGAAATGAGGGTAGACTTTTTTTCATGTTAATTATGATGACTCTCTCTCTCTCAAGCATCTATTTTCCTGATACCCATCACCACCACCACAATCACCACTACTTTGGGATGGTTTGTAAAACCCACCTCAGGGTGCTTCTGCTTCCCCATGGACCTTTGGTTCAACACCACGGCTTTTGAAAAGAGGAGCCCCCCCCCACCCAAGCCCTTTCAAATGCACCCATGTCTCTCTCTTTCAGCTGGAAAATCCACCACAGAGAGAAGAGGACCATGCCCCTGAGTTCATCAAAGTCCGGGAAAACCTGCGCAGAATCGCCACGGAGGAGAGAACACTGTAGAGTTCCCTACATTCAGTTCCTGCCTCTCACTCTGACCCTCCTGAACCAGAAGACCCTGGCATACCGTGATGCCAGCAAGGCAGACCTGAGAGGCTGGCGATCCCTGGGAAGCTGGGGATCCCCGCACCCCATAGGGAAGTCTCTGTAGGGACTTTTCCTTCTGAGCACCTAGCCTTCCAGTGCTAAGAGGAAGCCACTGCCAGGAAAGACCTCCCCAATCCCACTCACCAAGTGAGCTTCCCCAGCCAAAGGGAAAGGAAGACCAAAGGTCCTTCCATTTTGCCTCGGCTTCCCAACAAGTCCCTGATTTTTTGAGAAGCTCAGCTTCTAGTGGCAGGAACATCTCAGCTCTGGCTTGACCAGAGGCCAAGAATGCCTTGGAAATCACAGAGCAAAGAAGGGCCTGTCTGTGGCAAGGAAGGGCAGGGGAGGTCACAGCAGGCTGTGGCCAAGAAAGAAGAGTCCTAACCAAGGCAGCTTCGGGCCTTGCTGGCTTGCAGCACGCGGCAGCTTTTTTCTTTCTCACCTGTCCTCCCTGAATTGTTCATCACATCTCACCTCAGTGCTCCGGCTTCCAGCTTAGAACAGCATGTTGTTGCCAATTTCACTGTATATACCATACACACATGTGCATACATACATGTACATGTCATACAAACTGGAGAGTCCTGGAAACAGTCCCTGGAAGATGCGTGTCTAACACACTCCCGGAGAAAGCCCAGGACACTGGCTTGAATAGATAGCTAGACTGAAGCATCCAATTCCCTTGGTTCACTGGCCTGGAGGTTCCCAGGGCCAGCTCTGAAGCCTGTATTCATTCGCCACACAGGGACCCTTGGCCTCGGAAACTCTAGCCTAGCAAATACAAATGGTCTTGTGATTGTAACTGCCAATCTTCACTATTTACTGGTGTAACCACAATACGATTCTAGCCAAAAAGGAAAAAAAAAAATCTTAGCTTTTCAACTCTGGAAAATATAGATGGTAGTTTGAAGACCCCACTGCCATGGTGACGGAATGGCTTCTTAGAGACAACATTGTCAGCCACTGTAACCTGAGACTCTCCCCCAAACACCCCCAGTCTGATATCCTCATCTCTTCTTCCTCCAAAGCCCCTTCTTGTGCTTCTTGTGTGGATCTTTTGCTCCTACACTGTCTTGAATACCTACAGGAAGGCCTGAATCCTTTCCCCTGAAGAATGAAACCCATGCCTCTGTTTTGAAGCCCTTCGCTGGTGGGAACAGCACTGCCAGAGAAGCGCAGATTTCCCTGTGGGTGTGCTGGGTGCTCAGGCTCCAGAAAACGATGGTGGGAGGGTAGCAGAATGTAGGTGTGAAGGCAAACGGAGATTCTATCTCTTGCCCTCATGCTCTCTCTCGTGTGTATTTTTCCAGCTCTCTCTCGCATGCATGTGTGCGTGCATGCGTGTGTGTGTGTGTGTGTGTGTGTGTGTGTGTGTGTGTGTTCCAGCTGTAAAGGTCTAAATGAAGTGTACCTGTCTTAGGTATCTGCTGGTGAGGTGTTATGCTGATATGTTTCTTAAATAAAGACAATGTTGAGGGTTGTTGCTCTACAGGTATGTGCGCTGTTCTGACATGTTCTGACATTTGAAGAGAAGCAAGACAGGACACCAGGGATAGAGTAGGACCACCCAAGGGTTTTAGTGGTCCCTGGAGGAAATGGCAAATCACAGAGATGACATCCAAAAGAATAAGGGCCCACAAGGCAGGTCATCCAGGAGAACCATGGCAGACACTTTGATGCTCTGTGAATCTGTTAGACCTAATCCATCTTTCTCATCACCTCCCCCTGGTGACTATAAATATAGATTCTCACTCTTTGAGCCTACTCTGCAGGTTTGGGTGACCATGTGACCAGATCTGGCCAATGTAATTGAAGTGCAAGTCTACAGGATCTGCTAGAAAACCCCATGCTTTGCTGAGAGACTCCCTCTGCCTCTTCCTTCTTCCTGCTTGATTGGGGATGTGATGCCTGGAACATTAGCAGTCATGTTTAACCTGAGGAAAAGGCCAAGAGATTCATAAGCCCTGTGATCATTTGACCAAGCAAGTGCCAACAGTTCTCCGTCTCCAAACACCTTATAAATAAAAAATAAACTCCTGTTTCTTAAAGCCACTGTGAGTCTGTTACTCACATTTCTTAACTGACTCTGCCTAGTTAGTGTGTCTATTGCTGTGAAGAGACACCATGACCATGACATCTCTTACAAAGAAAGCATTTAATTGGGGTAGCTCACTTACAGTCTCAGAGATCAGAGGTTCAGTCCATTACCATCCTGACAGGGAGCATGGCAGCATGCAGGCAAATGTAGTGCTGAATAGTAGCTGAAAGTCCTACATCTTACAGGCAACAAGAAGTCAAGTGAGACACTGGGCAGTATCCTGAGCACAGAAAACCTCAAAGTCCACCCACAGTGACACATTTCTTCCAACAACGCCATATCCACTCCAAGAAAGCCACACCCCCTAATGGTGCCACTCGCTATGAGATTATGGGAGCCAATCACACTCAAACGACCACATTCCACTCTCTGGTCCTCATAAGCTTATAACAATATCATAATGCAAATTACATTTAGTCCAATTTCAAAGGTCCCCATAGTCTATCACAATCTCAACAATGCTGAAAAATCCAAAGTTCAAAACCTCTTCTATCATGCAATCTCTTAACTGTAATCCCCTATAAAATCAAAATCAAAGAGCAGATCATATACTTCTAACATATAATGGTGCAGGATATACATGACCATTCCAAAAGGTAGGGAACAGAGCATAGTGAGAAAATACTGGGCCAAAGCAAGACCGAAAATCATCTGGTCAAACTCTAAACTCTGCATCTCCATGTTTGATATCAAAGTGTTTTCGGATATCCAACTCCTTTCAGCTTTGTTAACTTCAACACATTTCTTTCTCTTGGGCTGTTTCCACTTCCTGTTAGTAGCTCTCCTTGGGAGGTATTCCACAACTCTGGCATCTCTAACATCTTGGGGTCGCCAAGACAATCCAGGCTTCAATTTCACAGTTTCATGCAATGGCCTCTCTACTAGGCCTCCATTCAGGGACACTCCTGACGCATGTCTGGCCTCAGTAGCTTTCTTTAGGTATAGAGGCAGATTCCATAACCCATTTCTTCTTACTCTAAAGCCAGAACCGTGTGGCCAAAGCTGCCAAGTTCTGGCTCTTACTGGGGCTGGAATATGCCCCCCTCATTCAATTACATCTTCACCAGCTTCCTGTCCTTCACTGCCTAAGCTTGCCACCCTGAAACTGAATCCCTATACCAAGCTGGCCTCAAACTCAGAGATCCTCCAGCCTCTGCCTTCCCAGTACTGGGATTAAAGGTGTGACTCACTACACCCAACTGTAACCTTTTCTTTAGTTTCTTTCCACAAATTGGAAACTTACCTGGGTGGGATTTTGCCCTAAGGCCAGCATTCCCTTTATCCCATTTCTTGATCTGTTTATCTCTTTGAATACAACACTTAAAGCCATTCCATTTCTCCTTAAATTTTACATTTTCCTCGCTCCTTTTCATTATAAATTTTCATTAGAGTTACCACTAATATGACAGAGTTTATACCAGGCTTTTTTTGAGATTTCTTCTGCTGATGGAATTAATCCAAAACTCTTCACTTTAGCCTCAGGCAGACTCTTGGACAAGGACAAAAAGCAGCCACATTCTTCACCAAAAAACTCACAAGATCAGTCTCTAGGCCACATTCTAACATTCTTCTCTGAAATCTCTTGATCCCCACGGTTCATCAAATCACATTCAGCACCGCTGTCTTCCATGCTCCTACTAGTATGGCCCATTAAGCAGTGTTTAAAACATTCCACTGCTTTCCTAACCTAAACTCCCAAAGTCCATGGACAAAAACAAAAACAATAAACAAAAACATGGTCAGGCCTATCACAACAATACCCGAGTACCAGATATCAACTTGTCTCAGGGTTTTTAATTGTTGTGAAGAGACACCATGACCATGGCAACTCTTACAAAGAAAACATCTAATTTGATATGGCTCAGCTTACAGTTAAGAGGTCAGAGGTTCAGTCCATTACCATGATGGGGAGCATGGCAGCATACAGGCAGACTTGGTGCAAGTCCTACATCCTGCAGGTAACAGGAAGTCAACTGAGATACTGGACGGTATCCTGAGCATAGGAAACCTCAAAGCCCACCCCCACAGTGACACTGTTGTTCCAATGAGGCCATGCCCACTCCAAGAAAGTCACACCTCCTAATAGTGCCACTCCTATGAGATTATGGCGGCCAATTACATTCAAACTACTTCAGACACAAAAGGTCAGTCTTGCCTGCCTGTCCGGAAATCCCCGTAAGCAAGGCTAACAACTTAATTCCCTCTTTTCCAACAGAAACCTCTTGGGACTAGTTCCACTGCAGGGCCTATACCCTCTTCTGCGCACACTCTGATGCTGCCCACCTGATCCCAGTCTGGAACTGGAACTCTTCATCATTGATCCCACTCCCTGGTGCCATGTGTTGCCTTTCCCTGGATTAGTCCACAGGCTTCATCCCTGTCGCTGCCTGCTGCCTTTGCCCCCCGTGCCTCCTCAATAAAGCAAGAAGGACAGCCCTGTTACAGTTTTAAGCAGATCTTGACATCCTTCACAGAGCCCTCTGCTGACTTTCAGGGGAGGTTTCAAGCAATCTGGAAGGTTCTATGTGTCCAGCTCAGCTCCCTCTCTACCCTGACCTTCCACTGTGGCAGTCAGCCTGGCCTCCTGCACTGA
The DNA here is from genome assembly GCA_001685075.1 of Bramus lutescens. Taxonomy (NCBI): domain Eukaryota; kingdom Metazoa; phylum Chordata; class Mammalia; order Rodentia; family Cricetidae; genus Bramus; species Bramus lutescens. The sequence continues at coordinate 22,360 of LOEQ01007031.1, read as the reverse complement.
CCAGTAAGCCCCACCTCACTGCCTGCTACCCAGCTGCTACTGGCCAGGAATAGGCTTTTCCTCAGGAGCCAGCAGCCAAAATTCATTTTCTTCAAGGTCCCATCACCAAATCTTTCAAAAAAAAAAAAAGAGCTCCAGCTAAAATGTTGGCACCTACATCCTACAAAAGTAGGTAAGCATGGACCATCTCAAATGTATCAAAATGGCATACTGATCATTTGGAACCCCTGGATCAACTATTCACAGGTGTCTACCCAAGCACGTATGCTTCAGGACAGCTATGAAAGCAGCCCAACACAAAGCCATAAACTTACTTAAAACATGAGATTTTCTTGGGCGTGATTTTTTCCTTCTAACTCCATTGTGTGGTTCTCCAACATTATGCACATAATAACATATCACAGTGTCCAAAGGTTGGCCCTCCCTGACAGCCACAGAAAGGGCCATTTGACCTGTCTCTTTTAACAAGCAGCAACCCATAGAGGTTCCATGGGGAAAAATAGGTTCCCCACAAAACACCAGCACCTGGGCTGTCCCGAGCCTGAATAAATAATTTCTCTTCCGCCACCATATATGGACTCCCAGATATCTTCCAGTGACATCACTAGAGTTTACTGCCCCGAGTTCAGAGATCTGTGTCCCAGCAGACTTCACAGGCTACTGTATTTTGTAAAAAATGTGTAAAAGCATCATGTTTTAGTCATTTCTTCACACTTCACTTTCTTGTGAAAATACATGTGTGTAAAGGTAATAAATGGTGTGCCTTTTCTCTTCTGAGTCTTATATTAACTCAGTTCCAACTTCTCCACTGTCATTGAAATTCTAATCAGCCAACACTGTGTTGTAGTCACAGCTATCCAGGGACTTTCAAATCTGAGTGACTAAGACCCAGAAACACAGACTCCAGTTACCCCAAGCTCCATGTACCCCCGAGGTAACTCATTCATGTAAGCAGAGGAAGTAGCTCTGCCTTCACGGGCCTCAACAAAGCCTAGTACTGCCACTTTTTTTTAAAGATTAATTTATTTATTATGTATACAATGTTTTGTCTGCATGTTTGTCTGCAGGTCAGATCAGAGGAGGGCACCAGATCTCATTTCGGAGGGTTGTGAGCCACCACGTGGTTTCTGGGAATTAAACTCAGAACCTCTGGAAGAGCAGCCACTGTTCTTAACCACTGAGCCATCTCTCCAGCCCCACCTCCACTTTTTTATATGGTAGTTTAAATCCTAAGGAGTGAATAGCAAAGTTGCCTTTCTACTGTTATCAGTTTTACAGGAAATGAGATCCTTTCTCAATTGCCCCCAAAGCTGTTAATCTCTGTTTTCCAATTTCAAAAATCAAAACCTTAAGGAACCAGACAAGGAATAAAGGACTCCAAATATTTTTGGCATTTCTGAACTTCAGCCAAGACAGAGCAAAGGACATTTTTGCCTTTTGGCCAAGGATATAATCAAGGCCCCTATCTCTAAACATTCTGCATCATTTCTATCTCTTTTTATTATTCCCTACTGTTTTGGGGTTTCGATTGATATGACAAAACACCATGACCAAAAAGCAAGTTGAGGAGGAAAGGGTTTATTTGGCTTATACTTCCCACATCTCTCTATCCAGCAGTGAAGGTCAGGAATTCAACCAAGGCAGGAATCTGGAGGCAGGAGCTGATAAAGAAGCCATGGAGCAGTGCTACTTACTGGCTTGTTCCTCATGGCTTCCTTACCCTGCTTTTGTACAGAATCAGGACCGCCAACCTAGGGGTGGCACTGTTGATAACAGGCAAAAAACACTGAGTCCTAAATGCTGCCATTTTGACTTTAGACTCCATTTTACCTGTAGGATAAAACAAAGTTCAGGCTCCCAAGGCTTAGGGGAGTTGAGAACCTTCCAATAACTGACCCACCTCCTCCCTAAACCATAGAAATAGTCATTATACATATTTAGTTCTCTAGAAACATTATGACTGTTCCTAACAACAGAAGGAAAAGTGAATCTGACGGTTACATTGAAAAGCTTACATTTGTTGTTGGTTGACAATGAAGGAATACATAGGGAAAGCCTTACTCTTTGAATCCTGAGTGCTAGAAAAATGGCACTGTAACTTGGCATGGATATTTGCAGGCTTTGTGCTTAAATATTTGCTGAAATGGGTCACAGTTCAGCTCCAATGTCTGTTCCGTCACCCTGATTGATCAGTTTTCTGTAGTGCTGCCCAGTAATAAATCTCGCTTTGCAGAACCTCTTGTGTTTGCTTGGGTTGATTCAAAGCCCAGGACCAAAACAGTACCGCCCAAATGGGCTGGCCCCTCCCAACTTGAATCACTAATTAAGAAAATGTCCTACAACTGGATCTTACAAGGCATTTTCTCAACTGAGATTCCCTCCTTTCAGACAACTCCAACTGTGTCAGGTTGACATAAGACTAGCCAGAACACCCACTCTGAAGAAGAAACCCTAACTCCATTAGGGAGTTTAAACAATGCCCAACCTGGCTTCCTTTTGTTGGGTGCAGTCATCTGTTGTGGTGGGTCTATCCAAGGGTCCTTAAAATCAGCCAGGTATAGTGAGAAAAGATCACCGACAGCTGGTCAGAAATGAAGGGAAAGAGTAAAATCAAGAGGGGTCTGGGAGAGTACACACTGAGTAAGTTGGAGTGCAAAGGGCTTGAGGGATCCCACGCCTGAAGACTTTCAAGCCTTAGAGGGTGATCAAGAGGATTCAGGTAGATAAAGTTAGACTTTCTTGGGGCAGACTCCTGGCCAGGTGATCCACAGCTGGTTAACTCCTGAGGAGACAATACTATGGAATGTTGCCATGTTAGGTAGCTTGGAAAATCAGGTCTCCATCCAGAGTCAGAGGCAGAACTTTGATTTGACCTGTGGAGCAGGAGGAAGCAGCTTTTCCTTGAATAGGTGTGAGGTCCAAGCTCCATGCTAGAAAAGGAAGAGTGTCATATCATAGCAGGCTGAGATGTCAAGGAGCTGCAGGAAGAGAAGACAAATTTTATTCACCAGCACACAGTTAGGCAGGCAGCTGCTGGCAGGTCCCCAGTGTAATGGATTAAGTAAAATGCTGCAGATCCCCAAGTGGCTGCAGCAGGCAGCAGGCCATGAGACCATGCTGC
>LOEQ01007030.1:44556-60297 GCA_001685075.1 Bramus lutescens | reverse complement strand
CTCCCAATTTACTCAGGAGATCTTGTCTTTTTCTACTTCCCATGTAGACTGGATCCATGTATGTCTCTCTTAGTGTCCTCGTTGTTGTCTAGGTTCTCTGGGATTCTGTTTTTTTTTGAGCTGGTTTCTTTGCTTTATGTTTAAAAACCACTTATGAGTGAGGACATGTGATAATTGTCTTTCTGTATCTAGGTTACCTCACTGAAAATGATGGTTTTTAGCTCCATCCATTTGCCTGCAAAATTCAAGTTGTCCTTATTTTTTTTCTGCTGTGCAGTACTCCATTGTGTAACTGTACCACTATATTTTGTGGGTTGCAAGCCAAGGTGAATACATGGAAGTAAGAGGACAAAGTTCTGGAGCCAGGGGTACCCAAGGCCCAAATTCAGGTCAATGTGCTTTCTGCACAGCATGTGCTTTCTGCCCATTGACACATGTCACCAGTTCAGACTTCACCGAAAATTCTTTGATACCAGAGCTAGAATTGATGTCAGTGCATTATCTTCTATTGAGTTTGTAGCTGCGGAAAGTTCAAAAGTGTTCATGGCATGATGAGAACTTATTAGCAGGCTAAATACGGAAACTTGAAGGCACTCTCCAAAAGGCTACACCTTGGAAAACTTGCATACTAAAATAATGATAATATAAGGTTATACTATGTAAGCAAAATAAAAGTTCATGAGTTCCTACTGAAATAAATGTATTGTGCTGTTTCTGTGAGTCTCATTTCTCACCTAGAAAGGGCAAACTCTTTAGTTTAATTGGAACAGGATGATTATGTTTTGTAAAAGTACATGTAGACTTGCAGCATTCACAGCATATTACCTTACTAAGGTCAAAGTAGTCCATGTGTGGCTTCAAATAATTTATAAAAACTTTAGAAGAATGATATTTATATTTATAGAAGGCTAGGAAGTGTTCTGTCACAGAAGGATGTAGTCAATGGTAGATGTGCAGTAACTAGTTATTAACTGGGTGACACAGGGAGAAGAGAGAGACAAAATGTACGATATAATGCTAAGTGTTCTTTTAACAATCAACCTTAAATTTCACAAGAGAAAAAGAGTAGATGAAATGTTAAATGTATATCAAGTGGTCATTTAAAAATAATATAGCACATTTATATTGATTAAACTGCAAATTCACCTTTCTTTTTCTGTTTTTATTAAAAATTAATTGTGACACAGTCTATTCTGATTATGGTTTTTCCCTTCCGCAGATCCTCCCAGATCCTCTCCACCTTCTCATCCACTCAAATTCATACCTCTTCTCTCCTTAGCTATATACCTACAGGCATAGCCATTACCATTATCATCATCATCTGAAAACAAAAACAAAACAAACAAAACAAAACCAGAAAACAGCGTCAAAGATAACATGAAAGGAACACACATAGGCACTGAGATGCACACATTCGCACAAACAGAAACCTTTAGAGAAAGGGTAATGTAGCATTGAGAGCAGAAGAGGTACTGTTTGCAGAAAGAAAGGGAACTAACAGGAGGAGGCAAGAAGGTGGAGGCCAGAGAAAGACAGAATAAAAAAGAACAAAGCATATGGGCATATATGTATAAATATCATAGTGGAACATTGTTTTCAAAATCAAATAAGCACATTAGGATTTTATGCATGTTGTCATTTTATATATATCATTCCCATAACCATATGATAACAACTCCAACTCAAGTTTATAGCCATATATGTATGGGTATGGGTATATAAATTATATATATATATATATATGGTCATGAATTTGAGAGGGAGTTGTTGGACATTGGAAGATGAGGGGTGAGAAGAAGGGGTAGAAATGACGTAAATACAATACCTATGTATGAAAGTCTCAAAACGTTTTAAGGTTTAAGTTTAAAAAATTAATTAATAGAATTAAAGAAGCCAAATGGTCAACCTGGATAATATATAATAATAAAAGTGAAAAAAATAAAATGAATAAATAAATTTTAAAATATTGACATATAACATTCAAATTTTATAAATTAGCTATAATTATAGCAGAAAGTAGTTTTAAGCTAATATGTTGATTAATTGCTTAGTGGAAAGGTGAGTAAATTATTTCATATAAGTGAATTTGAAAATGTTGTCACATCGTCATTTATAACATCCCAAATCTCAACAAAAGAAATTTAGACAATTGTATAGTGATTTAAGAAACAGAAACATTTTACAATCCCTTAAGAAACAGTGTGGTATTCTCCCATCAGTTCATTACCTTAGTAACTTCTTATATTCTCTTACTTCCTTAATTTTATCATAAAAGTGAATTCTTAAGTGATTTCCTTAGATGAAAAAGGAAGTTTTGCTTCTCAAAGTTCCCCTTAGTGTGACATTCTTCCCTTCCTCGTCCATCTATTCATTCAAAAACATTTTCAGGATTTCAGCAGTGTTTGGCTCCTGGAAACTCTAAGCTTGTACGAGAGTAGAGGGTTTCAGTGTCTGACAGGATTTAAAATAGAGTTCTCAGTTGTGAAGCATTCTGTTGATGGAGAAAGCTGGGCTTTCCCCCTTCTGGTCAGCAAAGCAAATTAGAATGGTGTTGAAATTATATCTGTCTTGTCATCCGCTGGCAGGATACCTCTTGAGAGGGCCTTCTGTTCCTCCCATTTCTTGGCAGCCTCTTCCTTTGAGATGTCTGGAAATAATGGAACTTTCAAGACTAAATAATGGAGCCTGGCAGTGCTTTCTTAGTTCTGACTTACAGATCTAAATCATATGTTTGCATCAGGCCATTGCAAGTAAACTTGAAGCACTTGAGTTGAAGCTTGAAGTACAACTACTTATCCCCAGCTCTCAGTTTTGTCAGCTATCTCTGTGGCTGCAACTTCATCGAGAAAATAGAGATTGCAGCATTCTGTTAAATGCTTCTGTTGTTTTTAAAGCAGGCAGTGCTTCGCACACGGGGTAAGCAACAATAAAATATCCAGACACAAGATTTGGCACCCATCATTGAAACCAGCTGCATAATTTTAAAACGGGCAAAGGAGAGGCTCTGACTGTATATGATCTTATTCCATTCCTCAAAAGGTTGATGGCAGTGGGAGCTCTTGCTGACTTCACAGGGAGCAGCTCTGCTTTGACTCCCAAGTCCACCTTTCCTGTGTCAGGATCTAAACCAATAACCTGTGTAAACAAGGCAAATGGGTTACCACTGAGCTGCAGCCCCAGCCAGAAGAGCTAATTTCTGATGCAGTTCCATTGGTCACTAAGCCAAATAGGAGTTCATTTTCACAACTCTGGCTGTCAGGGTGACTCATGTAATGTCCCTAAATACATGTCTCTGTAGGTTTGATCTCTGGAAGAAATAATTTGCATATCAATGTCTGAGGCCTACCTTTTATCACTCATTTCATCACTGAGGCAAAGGATTTCAGTCATGCCATTTTTATAAAGAATTCATTAAAGGTTTGATGGCGATGCTTTTTAAGTCATGAGGAAAATGCCTGTATCAACTGATCATATTTACAATGTGTCTTAAGCAAAAGGGTATTGTGTGCATCCGAGTATATGAGGTTTTATAAGGCGCAAAATTAATCATTAGTTAAGAATATGTAGTCCCTTCGCTGATTTACTTTTTCAGTGTGTTTAGTTGAAAATTAATCTCTTGCTATTTTATTGCAGTATACATACATAGATATATTTAACCCTGCAATGATTTAAGGTGTATCATTTGACTGCACTAAATACAGTACACCTTTTCTGTGTGAACAACACCAGTGTCTACTTGCAGAACTTCACCTGCCAAAGGTGAATCTCAGGCATTCTGCAATTATCCTCCAGGATTTTTTTTTCTTCCCAGAATTATTTATAAGTGTGACACTTTTCTTCCCTTCTCATTGACCAAATGGAAGTATTTCTTTATCTTGACACTGGGACAGATGAGGAGATTCTGTGCTGCTCAAGTGACATATCAGGTCCCTCATTCCCATGTTCCCTCCCTCCCTTGCTCCAAGGGTAGGTCAGGAAGCAGAAAACACACACACACTGATGGGAAAAAGCAGGTCCTTGCAAAAGCAGTGCTTATGACTTACGACCAAGTTTTTTCTAGCAACATACTTTTAAATAAAACAGGGAGAAAGACAATGCAAGATCTAGGGTAAATTTGGCATGTGACGGTGGCAGTGTTTTAAGATAGTCTTCCATTAGAAGGTAAATTTTAGAAACCCAGTGTTTTACAAGAAATTTTCAGTTGATTTTGAAAGAAAGACTGAAGTGTTTTGACAAATGATTTAGTGGCATCAGCAGAGGTAAGGAAATCAGGAACTTTGAATTCTATTCCTGTATACTGAGACTTCCTGTGTGGGTTTAGGCAAATCATTTACTGTTTGCTGTGTTACATACTGGGGTGCTATTGTTTCTCAGAATGAGTAAGGCAGTGAGATCTATGTTCAAGTGATGTAAAGAATATTCATATTGCTAAACTTTATGTATCAAGTGTAATAACCTACTTTCCGAATGATTAGTTAGCTCAGCCTTTCTCAACATGACCTTTACGTGTGGCCACATTGACATCCTTGCAAACCACTTTGGAAGGAGCGGGCTTTGGCAAACACTTATCAAATCACCAACAAACAAGCTTTCACGTGTGCCTTTAAAGAGAGGTTACTTATAAAAGAATATCCCTCTCTCCCATCCCACCTCCTTCTCCTCCCTCCATCTCTTTTGCTGACCTCCCTCTATCCTCTCTCTCTCTCTCTCTCACACACACACACACACACACACATACACACACACAGAGAGATACAAATTTAGTCTCTCCTTTCAATATTTTCAATATCCAGTTCTATGCATAAATTTCACAACGGTTTCTCTGTGTGTCTATTCATTCTCATCCTTTCTTTTTCTTTTTCTTTTCCTTTTTCTTTCTAGACAGGGTTTCTCTGTGTTGCTATGGAGCCTGTCCTGGAACTAGCTCTTGTAGACCAGGCTGGCCTTGAACTCACGGAGATCCATCTGCCTCTGCCTCCCAAGTGCTGTGATTAAAGGCATGCACCACCACCACCCAGCCTCGTTCTCATCCGTTCTATTCGTGCATCCATAGTATCTAGTACATCACAGTCTTTACATAGCAATTTGGTAATATAACAAAACATTTTATTTAAAGTTAACTTATACCCTTATTATTCATCCTAAAGTATTTATTAGCATACTAGTAGGAAAATAATTTAAAACCTTTTAGTGCAAAATTGTTAGTATTAGACAAAGTATAAATAACCTATAATGATCTGCATATGATTACTTAAATGTTTGATAGGTCTTATAATTGAGCATTAGAGAATGTATGAACTCCTATGAAATAATCAGTTTATTATTATGAAATTTATTCATTAATTATTAGATAATTATTTAATATCTAGCATATTCTCACTGATTTTCTAAGTTGTGTGAATATAAACCAAACAGGGTTTCCCCTAGAAACTTTCACAAATAAAAATTGACATGGAAATTGGAAAAAAAATATGAGAACTATAAGCAACCTAAGTTAAATTAGGTTAAAGACCACGTAGAATGCAAGATATACTAGTTGATGCTATGGTAATAACAGTCAGACTCTGAGACTTTACCATATATATGTTGCTTGTCGCTCACAATGGTCACGTCCAGTAGTAGGTGACAATTCTTTGTGTGGATGGCAGGTTTCACTCTACTGCAGTCTTTAACAGGCACCCAGGAAGGGAGAGGGGCTATCACACAGACACTTCAGCGTAACTGTGTATTCCTTTTCACTTGCACTTTTAACCTAGGGATGTTGCGCAGACTCTGCTGGATTCAAGGTGGAAAGGAAAGACAGTTGTTGCCCTGTCCCAAACCCAGTTTCACACAAATCCAGAGGAAAACAAAGAGCATTGGCCAGAAGAGTGTCTACACAGAGTTCCGGAGCTAGGCAAAGCTCCCTAACATCCCATGCTAAGTGGGGTGTAAGGGACAGGAGAAACCAGTCTGTGGACATCCGTGGACACTGGCTTGAGTACATTGGATGTCTTATTTTGAAAGGCTGGTCAAAAGCCCACGGAGCACGGCGACAGTGTAATTAAGGCAATGCCATAAAACAGAATAGCCTTCATCCATGAAAGCCATCTTACCATAAAGATTTCACCTCAATGTAGGCGAGGAGAAAAAAATCAAGAGCACGACAGAATCTGTCTGAAGATTTTTAGAAGATCAGTCTGTATAGTAAAAGGAGAAAAACAGGGCAAAAGGCAAAAGTTTAAACAGAAAGCAAATTAGATTATTTACAGAAAGTGGAAGAGATAATGGGGCTTTGAGATGAGATACTGGTTAAGGAAGGGTAGAAGACCTCAGATCCTCTATGTATACATACAAAACAGAATGATTATTAGATTACTAATATATATTGGTATATATATATGTATATATATATATATATGAAAATAAAAACAAAGATTGTAAACACCTACATATGGGCAACGCTAGTCCTGAGTTTTAGGAGAAGAGGTTGAATATGTAAATATACAATATCTTCATCTATTGAATTCTCTTTATCTTTCAACATAAACTTTCAGTTTTAATACCCAATAGTGAAGACGCTAGAAAAAAATGTGGCTCCCAAATAAACATATTCTCATGAGGTAAATTAGAGAGAATTATAAACTACTCGTTGAAAAATTAAGGGGTGCATTTCAAATATACAAAAGTTTCTCTTTATGGCAAAGAAGAGTAAATTGTAGCTATAAAAATTATAATGAGAGGGACCAAATCAACTCTTCACAAACACGTATATGAAATTTGTTCATTAGAACACTGATTTTGATTCATTCAAAGTATTATTGGATATTTTACTGTAGCCATTGAGAGAATCAAAGGAAATTTAGATAAAAGTAGAAATAAATTTAGCAAGCTCAGTGGAAGAACACACACAGAGCTCAAGACGTGTGTTCTTTTCATGAAATGAAAAAGGATATTATACTGAATGACATAAACAAGAGGAAAATTGTCCAACAAATTCCCAAGGAGTTTCTTTGCTGTATTCATCATTTGGAATTCTTACCAGATTATACCGTCCAACTTAAGGCTCCATTACTGCAGACAGATAAGAAATTTTGAAGACTTCTCACTGAGGAATCACAATGACAGAAGATTAGACTCTGATGCTTGTGGGAAAAGGCCACACAAAGGGAATTATTTGGTGGCTTATTATTGACCTTTAAAATGAAAAAGAAGTTCAAACACCTTGTAACTGTTTGCTAACTCAACTGAGAAAACTAAAGAAATAATTTGAAGTTATGCCAAGTTAGGCATCAATATAAAGTGAGGGTTGCTAGACACCCTATGAAGTCATGGAGTTTTTACTCAGGGCCCTTCGGTCTTTAAAAAAGATCAATTTTCATCTGCTTAAATGACTGGCTAAATCCCCTTCATCCTTATGATTCTCTCTCTGGAGAAAGAGATTCCTTGACCTAGTTTAGCAATCCATTTCTAAGCCAAATAGCTTTCAAGGTCAGGAAGCATTCTAGTGTAATTCACCTAAATAGATCCGGCTTCAACTTAAGCCCATTTCCTCTTGTTTTGTCCTGGGTGGAGAGAAAGGAACATTTGCCATGAAGCTCCAAAGCAGAGTAGCTTGGATAACTCAAGATAGCAATTCTAGGTTCTAGTCCCATTTTCTTTGTGCCAAATGATGTCAAGTCCATCAATACATCACACATTTTGCCTACCTTTTAATCCAGTGTCTTACAGCATAAATCACAATGCTTCAATGAACAGTGTGAAATCGCTCTGTTCTTCAGTGCAAGGGTACAAGTTTTGATTAAGGATCCATATCCTCTGACTTCTCTGGTATCACTACAGGGATCATGTTTCTGAGCTTTGGAAAGTAAAATGTCTGTTCATTAAACAGCTGCAAACATCACATCGCAGAATTTGGATCTTGGATTAGATTGCCTCTTTTGCTTTCTAAAACTCAAATGTGTATGGTTCTTGGGTCAATCAGTCAAAATTCATTTTACTACCAATGCCAAAATAGAAATTTAAGCTAACTGTAAGCACAAATATATAAATATAAGGGGAATTCATAGAACTAAGTCAGTAAGACAGCGTACAGATAAGTCTCTTCAATTAGAAAGCAAAATTAAACATGTTCTTGACTGTGCCTCTCTGTGTAATTCAGATTCAATTTTTCCTCCCATTGACTGGCTCGGGAGAATTTAATTCTTAAATATCTACTAAATGTACTTCTTCTTCTCTTCTTGTTTCAACAATCTCCAATCTGTTCTTAATTATCTCTTACCCAGACTGATACAAGTTCCTCATAAGTAATTCCTCTGACCTCACTCTTATTTTTATTTCCTTTGAAAATGTAAATTGCCTCACGCATCCTCTCTGGTAAACCCACATAGTTCTTAATCACTGGCATAGCGAATACAAATCTGAGATTTGAGAATATGCAGCAATTTTAAGGATTAGTAGTACCTTTTAAGCTCCATTAGTTGTAACTTTTTCTTACAATTCGACTAGTCTGAATTGTTTGCATTTTTCTTTATTTTTAAATATTCAGGATTGGCATGATATAGTGGTACATGCATTTATGCCCAGCACTGAGGGAAAAGAGGAGGCAAGGAGACTTCTGTGAGTCCAAGGCCAGCCTATTTTACATAGTGAGTTCCAGAACAGCCATGGCGACAGAGAGAGTCCCAAGATCAATAAATAAATATTTAGGATTGTTCACACTACTCATTAGGTCTGGGATGCTCTCTCCCACGTTGTCTACCAGGTGCCTTTTCTTTCATTATTAGCTTTCATGGTACCACTCAAATTATATATTTCAATTTAATGACTGTAGTCTGACTGAACCATTGTAGGAGTGACTTTTAGTATAATAACATATACTTATTTATGAGATATTTTAAGTTTAAGAGATTAAATTTAAAAGATATTTGATTATCTTTTCCCCCATGTGTGTTTTTTAGGCATTGCTTCTTTTTGTTTTTAATGTGCTGGCGTTTGTCTATTTGCTTTTAGTCTTATTTTCATGATGACGATTATTTTCCTTTCATTTTAGTGGAAGTTTCTGACTCCCCTAAGATTGTTGGTACTGTTGGACTCCTGGAGATCTTGGTTTTCTTACTTTAGCTCTCCTTTGCTGTAAAGCAAAGAATTGCTTTGTTGTAATAGTATTTTTGGTTAACAGTATTTTTTTAGGGCATTCACGATTTTATCTAATTCTTTCTCTTTGAAGGATTAAATAAAAGTCAGTTGTTAGTCATTAGGTTGCTTTATTTGTGACTTATTCTTTCTCTATTGATAATTTACATGTTTTTCTCTGTGCCTTGTACTTTTGACAATTTAACTAAACTGAGTCTATCTGGAGTACTTTGTGTTTTGGGGACATGACTAGCTTTAACATTCTCTCCTGATTCCTTTTATTTGTTTGTGTTTTTGTTTTCCAATGGCAGTTATAATGTTTTCTAATTTATTTTTATAAGAACCATAAAATATTACAATTTTATTTATATGATATTTTTTGCTTTCATTTAAAATTTTTCATTATATATTTTACCGTACTGTATTGCTTTAGTCTTTCAGGATCTCATTCATACATAATGTACTTTAACCACATTCCCTCATGGTCATCTCTTATACCAACTCTACTCCTTATTCTTAACCATTCACTTTTCTTATGCTTATATCTGTTAATTATTTGTGTGTTTGAGCCCTATTTCATTTAATTAAGGTTTATTTTCATTACCAAGTCTTAGAGAGGCATTATTTACTTGAACAATGGCAGCTGGCCAGTGTCTATACCACAGAGGAAGAAGATTCCTCTTCCCCTAGCAATGACTGAGATTGACTGCCTATAACTTTTCAGGGAGTGATGGATCCCCATGAGCCTGTCATCTGTCTATGATACTGTTTATAGCCGTATCTTATGTGGTCCTCATGCCAGTGACTACTGCTACCGTTAGTTTCTGTGTAGAACAATCATATCATGTCCCAAAGACAAAGCTTCACAGCATCCCTACCCATACTCTGATTTCTTTCTGCTCTCTCTTATGCAATGTTTTTTGAATTTAAGAAGAAATGATAGACATGTCCTGTTTAGGACTTGGCACTTATCAGCTGGTAGTTCTTATCATTTTTATCCAGTTATGTATTTCTGCATTCATTCTTACCAATTAAATGAGTTTATCTATGGGTATAAATAAAACATGTAGTTTGACAAAATATCCATGTAGGAAAAAATAATGGCAGTATATTCACCTCTAGGTTTTATGACCTTCCTATGAAATGGGGGTTTGCATTGCCAGACATGATTTCCTTCCAATGGAGTGAGTTTCAAATTCATAACAGTCACGCCACTATTCTTCAGTGAGTCTGTCTTACGTGGCAGGCTATTAGTATAACTTGTAGAGATCAGAGAATTAAGACCTTCCTCCCCTTTCAGCCTTCAAAGCATCCTCAGCAATATGAGGGCTCAGCAGCCTACAAAGCGTCCTCCAGCAGTTCAGCTCCAGTCCAGGCTGATTTTACTTCCTCTGCCCTGTAGCTAAAGTATGAGTTATCTTCAGCAGTTGTAGATTATCATCTAGTCTTCTGTTTGTTCTGCTCTGTACTGTTTACTTTCTTAGTAGTCATATTTGCTACTCATTTATTGAGTTCTTTGGCTCTATATCAGTGTTTCATTGATGAGTCTATCATTCAAATCCTGTTTCTTTCTAATTTTGCTTAATTGTTCTCTTGTATTATTTTGTATCTCATGACATTTCCTAAAATAATTATTTTAATTATTGTTTTTCCAATTGGAAAATTTGTTTTTGTTTCTCTTGTTCTTAGGTTGGTTTTTTGTTTGTTTTGTTTCATTTTTTGAGATGGGGTGTCATGCAGCCCAGGTTGGTCTAAAACTCACCGTTTAACTAAGGTTCCCATTTTGAGAAGGTGATTGTTTCTTAATGACCAATTCACTTAGCTTTTTCATTGACACATTGTTCCTATGTTGATATTTCTGTACCTAGTAAACCAGTTATCTCTACCAATGTGACCAATGTGATAGGGCAGATTTCAAGTCAAAGAGTTTTTCCTAGTTAAGTGTTCCAAGCTTATAGTTAGGATAGATTGACCTGAGTTCTATTTGAGCACATTTTCTGTATATCTTCTTAAGTTGTAAACCATGATGTTGACACTGTTGGAGGTCTCAGCTGTCTAGAATGCTGGCATTGAGAAACATTGTGTAAGCACATGAGGTACAGCTCTCTTTAGTAGGGCACATTAAAAGGCATCTCTGAAGAGAGAATTCAAGGTATGGTCTGTCATTAATATCTGTAAGTCGCACAAGAGGAGAGTCATTCTGTGTGTCTGGGTACTGCTAACGCAGCAAGGAAGATGGGGTACCTATCAGTTTCTTATGGTTCTGATGAGTGGGCAACTCTAGTGGGGCCCAATAGCTATATATCAGTGTTCCTAGTGTAGGAGGTGCATCGATGTTTAAAGACTACATAGAAGACTTCATATGGACTCTAGAGATGGAGGTACTCAGAGAAGGAAACGCAAGTACTTCCTGGGACCATAGATGGTTGACCATCTATCTCTTTCAGAACTAAACATGATAAAATCTTCACATCTATAACATGTCATAGAACCTCTACTCAATGAACTTCTTAGAATATGGGCTGTAAATCTCACTCTTTGCTAAAGAAGGATGGCACTCTCTGTATGCTTGCAGGAGATTCTATGGGCCATAGCACTCAGATTGGTCTTTCTGACTATAATTTTCTTAGACAAGAGTAGATAAATCACCCACTGATACAAGACACAGCATCTGTGGAGATGCTGAAGGTAGCCAGACTAGTTGCTTGCTTCACAGGAGACTGGTAGAGCTTTAGTGTTCTTTTATTAATGAGGGAAAATGCGAAAGCCATGCAGAGGTAACACTGCTCTGGGCTGCTCCTTACCCTTCTCTCTCTGCTTGAGTCACCAAGACCTGTGACCTCTGCAGACTGCTGTTGAGTGAGGGGTTGAGTTGAGGAATCACCAGGACAAGACACACTCAGGAAGGGATGCTGCCTGGCTGGCTTTCCATCTCCCATGGGCCAGTACTGTTTTTTGGCTTTCTTTTGCTGTTGTATTTTGTTTTCCATTACTTACCACCACAGAAAAGTCCTAAGATTTACTGACTGCGACTGACCTATTTATTTTTTCCTCTAGAAAACCCACTCTCTTCTCTAAATTTTTGTTTTATAACCCTCGCCTCAGATTCCCTTAATCTTTCAATAACTTCTCACTCAGAACCACATAAACAAAACCACATTTCGTTTGTCGTGCTTTCTTTATAAAAGGCCAGACTTAAACTTCCACCCAGTTTAAATCTGGAACAGTCAGTCTCTGCACTTTATTTGAATGTGCTAAGGCCAAGGCCACCCCGAAATCCGACTTCACAAACTCTGACACCACACCCACCTGGAGATGTGGCTTTCCAGAGAGGCTAGTGGTAAATTCTGGCCATGTCCCAGAAATCATGAGATCATGCAGACAGCTAGCACACCTGAATTTTACTATAACCACCTCATTCAAAGTAAAATAAATCTCTTCTTTTGAAGATAGCTGTGGTTACTACATCTGGCAATGTGAAATAGTCTTAGTGGGGTCTTGCACACAGAAAACGTTTACAACGTGATATTTAATTTCTATAACTTTGTTCCCACTACTGCTATTAATATGATTTGTAAAGACAAAATTGGAAAACAGAATAATAAAATGCTGCAAAGAAAAAGAAAACTCAGCCTATTAATTGCCCTTAAGTGACTTAAGTGATTGAAAAATTAAGTGGTATGTTTCAATTAAAGTTGATTGTTTATATTGCTGTAAGGAGTTGAGAGGGAATTTCTCTTATTCTTTTAAAACAATATTTAGCAGAAGTGATAATGTCTAGCCATAGCAAATGCTCAATAAACATTGAAATAATGGAACAATGATCTCTTTATGGTATTTTATTCAACCAGTACAGACTAGGAGATTTCCAGCTTGTTAGACTTTTCTCAAGCCATCAACCTGGACCAATCCAAGGGCCTCACAAGATGTTCTGGCCAGTGACTGCATCCCTTACCTCTATTTATTCTCATGTGCTCCCAAAAGTGCAACCTTCAAACAGGAAAGCCGATTATCTGCTCTGGCTGCTCTGGCTGTGCACTTTGGTTCCTTTCAGGAGATGGGGACAATTAGTTGTCCTTGAAGTGCAGCAGCCTGGTCAGGAAATAAGTAATGGTGCCACTATGCTGGATGAAATTGCCCATATTAGCACTCTCCAGCCCAATCATGGGTGCCCATTTTTAAAAGAGTATCGGGAAAAATGGAGGGGGGGGCGCTAAGAGTGGTGTCACCACTTGAATTGTATTCTGAAAAGGGAAATGGATGTTAATGAAAACTTGGATGAAAATTCAGGGATACATTTAATCAATGTTGCACCAATGCTAATTTCTTAATTTTGGAAAAATGGAGGACGGTGTGTGTCACCCTAACATTGGAAGAAAGTAGGTGAGGGATAAACAGCAATTCTTTATCTTTACAATGTTTCTGAAAGTCTACAGTATTCAAAACTACAAAGATCACTGATGACTGGATATGGTACCACACGCCTCTAAGTATCCCAGGACTTGAGTCAGGAGGACCAGGAGTTCAAGGACAGCATCAGCTTCGCAGAGAGCCAGAGGCTAGTCCATATTATGTGAGACCCTGAAGAAAAAGAAAGGAAAAGAAACAATAAAATAAATAATGCAATGACAAATACGAAGGAGAAAATGTAAGATCCTGGCTGACCGGGATATAGTGAGAAGAGCTACACTCTGGAATGGTCCATACGGACGAGCACAGAAATACAGGAGAATAACTGACTGCAAGGCTATATTAACCATATTTAGTGCTTACAAAGTATTTTATCCATATAAACCTCTCAATGCACACATTAAATTATAAAGTAGGGATTATCTGTGCCTCATTAATGGACAGTCTTATTTACTGGAGCTCTTCTCAGAATCTCCAAATTGAGAAGATGCAAGTCATCCTCATGACCTTAATTTAGTTGTCAGGAATCGTGTGTCAGCTAAGGTGAGATGGAGCAAGAGACAGAAGAGCCTGAAGGCATGTACAGGCATGTGAAACAGAAGCAATGGTATCAAGTAGAGCAGTGAACAGACAGACATTCAAGCAGCTGGGGCTGGAGAGACGCTAAGCGGTCAGGAAACCTGCGGCTCTTGCAGAGAAGCCAGATTCAGCAGCCATGTCGGATGGCTCACAACAATCTGTGACACCAGTTTCACACAATTTGATGCTCGCTTCCGGTGGCACCTGCACACATGTGTTCCACATGCAAACAACAGACGAACACATAAATAAAACAAATACGCTTTTTGTTGAACCTATGGACTTTATTAAGGTTTATTATAGGAATACGGAGAAGGAGTTGCTTACAAGAGCCAAAGGGAATCAAAGACAGTTGATTTTAACAGCATGAGTTAGGGATTATCAAAACTAGACACCTGGAGTACACCGCACGCCTGTAGGCACATCTGCAGGCGAAAGACCATCCTATCTTGGTGCCTCAGTTTGTCAAAGCCTCTTCTAAAGAGCATGGCTAATTGGATTCTCTTATTGGAATTAAATTGACAGTTTTTCAAATAAAGTGTAGCAGTAGCAAAGGAACAAGAGAACGCGGTTTTTAATTTCTGCCTTTTGCTAACTACCTGAAATAACATCATCAATTGTGTTATACTTTTAGGTCTGAATTATCTTATCTGTACAAAAGAAGGAGATGCTAAATACACTTCAAAGCTACAACTGACCATTAAGTAGTAGATAAATAGAAAGCCGCCAAAAGAAATGGGAAAAGATGGGTTCTTTGGTGCCATGGTGGTTTTCTGTAGGCCAGAAAGGACATGGTTATTGTGTTCATTGATTACTCAAAAAGCTGAGTAATGACATTTTTATAATGTATGTGCAATTCATATAGTACATTATAGAGTAATGGAAACACAGCACTTGTTTAAATTAGTTAATAAAATTAATGCCACAATAATTGATTGACTGAATTTAAAAATGCAATGCCTGAATGTGCTTGGCAGAGAATTGCAGCCAGTGAAACAGACTAAGGATAATGTTTGTTTTCTCTCCTCAGGATGTTAAAAATACTCACAGTTAAGGTGGCAGAGACTTACAGACAATTATAAAAATAGGCAATGCATGAAAATGTTTCCGTGATGAAGAGAAGGTGCCTCCTAAGTCAAATAAAGAAGAAAAAAGGAAAATATGACAGAATTGTGTGTGTATGTGTGTGTGTGTGTGTGTGTGTGTGTGTGTGTGTGTAGAAGGAAAGACTATCCAGGGGAAAATGTGAGGTCATTTTGAAATGGTTGGCATTGATATAAATTTAGCCTGATTGGTGAGGACTAAGAAAGGGAATCAAATGAGTACTGTCAGCAGGAAGCTATTTTGATTAGATTTGAATGTGAAGAATGGCAATAAGTATGCTATTGTACATTGACCTAATCAGGTCACATCTGGAATGTTAGGTTCAGATCGAAGTGTCCCATTTTGAGAAGAGTGCTGACAAACAGAAGTGCATGCAAAGAGGCTGCTAAAATGGAAGATGAGCTGGAAATTCTCTGTTGTAAATAAAACATTTTTTAAGTTTTTTAAATATTTATTTATTATGTATAGAATATTCTGTCTACATGTATGCCTGCAGGCCAGAAGAGGGCACCAGACCTCATTACAGATGGTTGT